>JAUZND010046668.1:0-20152 GCA_034780555.1 Coelogynopora nodosa | reverse complement strand
CACAAGTTCTTTTAACTTAGAGTCAATCTCTTTAGAGATAACAGAAATTGCAGCTTCTTTCTCTTTTGCAGCACGTCAAAAGAGAAAGAAGCTGCTGTTGAGGTTGTTTGGGCGGTAGAACTTCTTCGTCTTCCTGGGTGTCGACTGTCGTGAACACATACATTTTTATTGAAATGTATAATTAACTTCTCCACAGTTTTAAAATAAATTTCTTTATTTTCTCCACAGTTCACTGATTAATCGGAGGTCAGTTAAACAAATATGGTTAAATTCTAGTACGACGGTTCTGTTGAAAGCAAGTTCCCTTTCAAATATAAAATGTATCTTCACTTTTTTTATTGTGTTATTTTCCACCCATTACAACATTATAACTAGGATAAGTCCAAGAGTGTCAGCATTTATAAATCACAGGAAAATTATATTGTTAGTAATTACATTGCAAGTAATATTGGCGAAACCAGATTTTAGCGTCCTTCATTTTCGAAAAATTCAGAAAACAAAAGAACTAAAAATTATAAAATTAAGTAAAAGTAATACAGAATATGCCGTAGAATAGATAAAAATGTAACAAACAAATTGTTACAAATTGTTATTGTATACTAATTTACTGTATAATTTACAGTATTTACATAATTTACTGTATTTATTGTATACTAATATACTGATATTATTCCCAATATCTTTTGAAATGCCTCACCACCATTAATGAGGTGTTGTTTGCGCAACGCGTGGTCTGCCAGCCATGATAGAAATCTAACATTTATGCAAGTTTACCGGAACTGTAATTATTTAAACAATTTTTCGGATTTAGAATGCTAAAAACATTATTAACGTTTTTCATATAATATTTTTATCTCTTTATGAACGTATTCTGTATTACTTTTACTTAATAAATAATTGTTGATGGACTATTTTAGTGTTACGACTTGTGGGCCATCCTAAGTGGAAGACAGACAGATAGACAACCAACCTGAAGCAAAGGCCTGACTCCCGCGGAGGGCACCCAGGCGACACACTCGACGACATGATCGTGGTCCCGCAGCACACAGACGGTCGCATCCTTGGACGAGTCCACCCGCCACACGCGGACCGACTGGTCGTTAGAGGAGGAAGCGAGCAAGGAGCCGTCACTGTTGGGCACCACTGTGCGCACCCATTCCGCGTGACCCGTGAATGTCTTTACACAGAACCTGGGCACAGCAGGGGGGAGGGGGTGGCATGCACCATGCAGATACAGAAGAATGTTTTGTAATGTGGAGAGGGAGGTTCTGGGTGAATTACGAGTGATTGACACTGCTGATTATGTTGTCAAATAGCACGTCTTGTAAATAATTAAATAATTCTAATGAGAATTATTATAATAAAATAGATTAATTACGGAATATAAAGCTCTCGACGAAACCAATAGACACACTTAATGTTAAATATTTATTTAAAATCTTAAATTGCATTTATAGTTGCTAATAATACTTATTCTTGTAAATTAGAATATATAAATATACAATAATTTCTCTTAATGTCAAAATTGTATTTTTATTTATTGTACACTGAGAAGTTGTTTTTTTCTCTAATGGCGTCTAAGAATTACCATACAATATTTCCTTAAGTTGGATGGACACGAGTTATGTAGTTTAATCACAAATTGTAAAAACACACACATAAAAATTAAACTATGTAATAATAAATAAGATGAAACCAAGCTAAAGTTGTTAAACAAAAAACTTTTAATACTTTTATTAAACTTAAAACGGTATAAAATTAACCTAAAAGTTTGAAAAATTCTAGAAACTAGAGAGAGACTTAGTAACTCAAAGTTTCTCCCTAGATAATTCAAAACATCAAACTATTGCCAACATATTATTAGTATTACACAAACACAGACCGACCCAGTGAAACTCACCCGGTGGTAACCTCCCACATCTTGATGGTTTTGTCACGGCTGGCGCTGACCAAGAAGTCCCCGCTGGGCATGAAACAGACGCTGGACACATTGTGGTCGTGGCCGGACAGGGTCTTGAGGCACTGATAACTGGCGAAGTCCCACAACTTGATCTGCATGTCAGCCGAGCAAGAGACGAGCAGTTTCCCAGAGGGGTCGAAGGCAACATCCTGCACGGCGTCGGTGTGCCCCTTGAGTGTCTGCTCGAAGTCACCGGTCTCGTAGTCCCACACCTGCAGGGTGTAAGATTGTGGCGACCACCAGGATGGCATATTAGCTGCTATAACAGGAGTCAACAGTATGACCATAATGGTGTGACCTACACTCTGCATCTATATTATAATAATAAAGCAGTGTGTCTGTCGGTAGACGATGAACAGTCAAGACCACCTACCCTACAACATTTAAGTTTTCAAATAGACTAATAATTACCATAGATATCTATGATAATTACCTCAAGATATTGACATCGGAAATATATATTTAAAAAAATTAGACAACGATATAAATAATACTCACAAGATGCAACTAATATTATTAATAGCAACATAATAATAATTGCATCGTTATCTCAAATTATAACTTACGAAATATTACAAAATTACAGTTTTTATATTATTTGGCCTTGAGCTAAAACCTAAATGAATAAAATATAATACACTTTCTAAATTAGTGACAGAGTTAATACATTATGATAATCATATACAAAATGAATACTAATTGATGCGTTTCTAAGTGATAATAGGAAATAGATAAATATACTGAAATGATTTAAACATTTATATAAACATTGTGTAAAAAACTTATATTTTAAAGTACACTATTGTTCATGTAAACCAAGCTAGCACAAGCAATAATCAAAAAATCTACTAAGATCAATTAAGATATTCTATGGGAAGTGGTTTATCATTATCCCAACTCTCAGATTTTTGTGTAACACGAGGTTATGTAGACTCTCGTTTATTAGAAGATTCCATTCTGCCTAATTAGATATTAAGAATACACCAATTAATTATATTTATAGTGGTGTTAATCAAGTTCAAAGCTATAAAGAAACAATCCACAAAAAAGCAAACGTACAATAGATAAACATATGATAATTCAACCAATACAAATGACAAACAAATAAAATGCACCGTCAACTACTTTTTGATTATGTCTTATAATGCAAAATTACAGAAATTAACATTTTGGATTAGTTTATTACTTTTTTTATCAATCAGGAACACATGTTTACCTCAATTCATGCGTGTTCTATAATTAAATTAAACTATCATCAACAAAAACATTACTAAATCGAGTCATTAACCACAACTAATATTGAACTAAGACAAATACATGTTATGTTAGCAAATAGTGTTACTGTGTTGCTATGTGTATAAATGTATGCCATAATACCAGATATTAAATTATTTGGAATTTAAATGATTTACAACGTACTTCTTAAAAAAAACGACCTATCAGCCAGTAAAGTCAATAACGCTAAGCAGCATAACCGAAAATTGATATACCTCATACATTTTCCGATTAATGCGATGACACATTAAAAAATGCCATCTTTCACTCGTTATATAATGTGAAAGCTGCAGCAGTTTTAACTAAACAGTTCAAATCGTGCTAACTGATCAGCCAGCGTTGCATCTCTCAATTGGAAAAACAAAAAGCCAATTAAAAATGTTCAGCAACCGAGAAAAGAAGAACACAGAAGCGGCTACACACTAAACCTTAAAACTTATTCTAATAATAATGAAATCAACCAATCTTTTCAATAGAACAATTAAGTAGGTCGCGACAGCCTAGTGCCCTTTCTTGGGGGAGGTTAAATTAACAGATAAATCGTCCATGAAAACAAAACAAAAAATGAGTCAACCCCCTAGTGGGAGAGAACTCGCCTGTTTGCTCACTATACAAGACATAACATACCCACTCGGGTTTCTAAAAGTCAATAAAATGGGAAAAGGGCAACGGGATGAAAAAATAGCTGAGCATAAAGTGAGTATATGTTCAGTGATTATGTAATAAGTAAATTATTAAATTATCACCATTCTGCTATATACCATTATTCATAAATTAAATGAACGATTGGGTAAAGAAAAACCTTTCAAATACAAACACAATATTACGAACAAATATACAGTAACAATAGTAATATCATCAATTTTTACTTAATAGAGGGACAAAATACTGTTTGCACAATAAAAAAAAAGTTTCTTATCAAAATCATATTGTGAGTTTTTAAAAGTTAAATTTATATGTTATAATTCAATTGGAGCAAATACAAATAATATTATATTTTGCAACAAAAATATTACAAACGTGTGACCGATTTAATTGTTAATTTGAACAAAATTGATCTTATTCAAGTATTTTATTAAACATTATGCACTATAATAAAAAAAGTCTGATAGTTAAAACTTAAATTATATATATATATATATATATCGAATATAATAACTTCCTTGAACACTATAAAATTAATAAAAGCATTATTTAAATTTATGGACTCATATTTCAAATATGTAAAAAAAATTAAATTCAAACAAAATGTTTATATATCAATTGTTGGAAAAATTTGAATTTATCAATCTTAAAAATCAATAGGCAATATAGATAAGTAAGTCGATAACTATATATATTATACATAAAATTTCTAAATAGAAATATTATAATAAATCTATCTATAGTTATCGACCTACTTATCTATAATGTTTATTCATTTTTATGATTGATAAATTCTAATTTTTCCACTAATAATATTGATATATAATCATTTTGTTTGAATTTAAAATATTTTCACATATTTGAAATATGAGTCCATAAATTTATAAAGCTTTTATAGTGTTCATGGAAGTTATCCTAAATATATATATATATATATATATAATTGAAATTTTAAGTATCGGACTTATTTATTTGTTATTATATTAATTATGAATTTTCATTTATTTTGCACTTATTGGCATATGCACTTATTTTGGTATGCAGTTATTTTCGCGTGTTTTACGTAGTATATTTTGATTATCATAAATTACATTCACATTGTACAATAATTGTAGTATTTAATGTTATAGCGTCATGTTTTATTAATTTTACAGTAATCCAGGATTCATTTAAAGAATAAAAATCGAAATTAGTCAGAAAATAATATATATATATATCGGAAAATTTAATTGAAGCAAGTAAGAATAAGCACGGTTTATTATTGCATCTTTTACCTATTTTATACTCTTTTATTTATTTAAAAAATATTTTTTATTCTGAAAAAATTCTAACAAATATAGAAAATATCAAAAAGCAAAACAGTAAGATCACATTCTTCGATGTATCACTAATAAGTTCTAAAGTCCTAATAAGTTATCAAATAGATAGTTTATTTAAATGCGAGCTTTTAATCCATCCCCTGGGTTTTCATTTATAATTTACAATATGTTTGATATTCAAGTATAATAGTTATACATATTCGATTTAAAAATAATTAAAAAAATGAATTGTGGTGTATTATATATTTTTAATATAAAAAATAAGCTATAGTTATAGGCCCCTATGTGCTTTTAGTTGATATTACAAAAATGTTTATAAATATATATGCAATATTTTGTATTGATAATTGTTCAGAAGATGTAAACATCAATTAAATTCATATAAATATGTGCAATAAACTAAATATTAGCCTTACTATTTAGTAATTTAAATTTTGAAACTAATTGACATTTCTAAATGTGGCAGTATATAATCAATTTGACAGATATTTACATTTTTTTACAATTTTACAACAACTATGCATAAATTAAGATAATGAGGCAAATAAAAAATTATTAGAAATAATATTATGTTTCACATTAATATAAATTTCCAGGGTATTTGTTTTAGTAAACTTAGTATAATTTTTTTAAATATATAAATTAATATTTAAATAATAGGTTTGTGTTATTTAAAGTAATCAGACATTATGAGATCAATAGTATCTATAGTATAAGAAGTGCTTTAACTGTGAAACAAAACCCATAAATGGCCAATATAATGTTATGTGTTTAAATGTATAGTAAGAAATATATTTATTAGACTTGAAAGAGTTTGTGTATAATCAATGGCCATTCATGGGTTTTGTTTAACGTTTATAAATTTTATATATGTATACGATTTTTTTAAATAAGTGTTCTACTATTAGCACAACTTTAATAATATGTCAGTATATATTCAATAATTAACCCTGAATTAATTCATAAAACTGGCAATAATTGGCGAATTTAATGAGCAATTTATATATTCTGTTTTATAGAACAAGTTTCAGCGTTCGTCCAATCCGGTTGGCATAATGTATTGTTTGTATCTTTAAGTATATTAGTCTCAATCAAGACAGTGACAAGCGATGAAACTCACACAAATGTTTAAAACTGCAAAACTGTGTTGCACCGTAACATTCAATAAAGAGGATGACGGTTCTATTTTAATTTAAAAAATAGTACAAAATAACGGGAGAAAGGGTGTTCCCGGCATTAGAATGTAATACTATTACAAAATAGACATAAAGAATCAAAAACAATAGAAAAGGATCAAGCTAGAATTTTGCGGAGTGGTCCATAGACAACCTATTCTGAATATTCATCAATTAATGACTTTAAATAGGACTGAGTGCATTTATATTGATGATATGTTTTATAATACAAAATAAAGTAAATAATTTATAACAACATAAAAAGGTGAAAATAAAAATATAATTTTAAATATGGTGTATTTCACCACTCTAATTTGACGAATGTAAATATATGATGCGAAAACCCTATAAAAAGAAATCAACAAAAGTGAAATAAATGAAACTTCACTCACTAACTGAGCTAATATATTAAATAATGACGTACAAGAAAACCATTTTTTTGAAAAATCTTAAATGATAGCCAAGCATTTAAGCATGAATAAACTTAAGGTTTTTATATTAGCTCTCCTTCAAGTTCACGATCTGCAAGTTAAATTCTTATAAGACAGCCGCAGCAAGAATGAAAATCTTTCCCGTCTATCACAATAATAGCATCAGAAGATAAGGCACCGACAAACAAACAAACGGAGACTTACAGGAAATCAACATAGAGAATCCTTTAAGTATGGACAACAATAGGTGTGCGCCATTTGTAATGCACAGTGTAAATGGATATAATATGACTTGAAATAGTCAAGTGGGATTTTTTTAACAGGAAAAATAAATTTCTTTAACAAAAGGAAAACACTAAGGTGGTTAAAACTCATTTGAAATTGAGGCAGAATAATATAATTTACAATTACTTCTCAGTCAAATTAATATATGCAAGGCACGCACGAAAAAATTATAAAACATATTGCATGACTTCATGACAGCATGACTGTCATTATGTTGTCCATGAGAGAAAAGTGACTACATAGAAACCAGTTTAGAAAATGAATCAGAAATGTCAGCAATCGCCACTGATCGATCAATATATTATTCTTTTTTTGTTTCCACGAAAATAAAGAAAAATAAGAAGACGAGCGGGAAGATAGAAAGGGTCTCATGTGTTCAGCTTTGAACTGTGATTGCCACAAATATTCAACAAACTTGCATTGATTATGCGTCGCGTCAAAGGCAAACACAGTGCCAACATTGTAGCCACAGATGAACTCAAATCTCTATCAAGTTCAAGCCATGTGTAATATAACAGATTCCAGAACTAAAGAAACACGAGAGAGGAGGAATAATAACGCGGCGGTATTAGTATAAAATGTAAGAAACAATACCGTATGTCGGGGTGCAATTAATTTTAGCACGGTGTAATAAAATAAAAAGGTTGGCAACTGTATGATTAAAAAATCTAATTTAATATTTAAGAGTGAAGAATAATTTTCATATGATTAGAAATTCTATTTTATAAAGATTCAACAATCCTTACTATTGATTGATACCATTATTATGACACAAATTAACCATTGCATCTCCCGGCCAAATTAAAATATATCGAAATTTCTTCCAAATTGGTTCACCGTCTACAGGTCTTGTTTTTACCTTGTTACAATCCTCTTTATAATTAAAAAACTATCTGAAAATTACGAAGTCACTATGTTTTAACATTAAAACAAGACAACACATTGTTGGATCAATGCCATTTATTATAACGTAAGTGATTATGTAGTCAAAACTACTTTTTGCAGGTATGTTTAGCTAATGTAAAAATACACAACATGAAAAGTTTTAACCAATCATATATAAATTACAACTTTTTTAAGCACAGGAAGTACAAGTTTTAATTATTCTAATTTGCAATAAATTGTTATTTTCTATTTTAAATTAATTACCAATTAGTTTAGACCAGTAGCATAAACAATATGAAAGATTCTAAAGAATGTACTTTTATAGATAATCGGGTGTTTTAGTTGCATTCAAACATAACCTTAAAATTCTAACAAATTAAATTTAAACAGTTAAGTTACTTAGTATTTTTAGTTAAAAATGTAACATATAGACTATAGTATCCAAAACAACAATGCAAAAGCATTAAAAATATATTTCCTAAAGTTTTTTGTTAATATATTTATGAATATAAACTCTAAAAAGTATTTCAGAATATTAAACGTTAATTAATTGAGAACTTAAGAATAAATAGCTCAACAGTTACAAATAATTTGCGTTAATTAATATATCATTAAGGCAGTTAATTAGCAGTTAATTTGAATTAAAATTATATACATTATGTAAACCATATATTATAAACTATAATCAAACATATTATTTAGCTTTAGCAAGTAGAACATGACTATGGAAATACTATATATAAATGTAGCTTCATTTATATTTACAAATTAATGCTTTATAAAATTTCTCTGGATTTTGTATATGTCAAATCAGTTTGATACAAAAGCTTTTTATGAATTTCTTCATTGTGTTGCCTGTGTTTTAATAAAAATATAAAGTTAATTTTATTTGTTGAGAGAGAACTTGGTTTTCTAGGAAAAGGAAGATTTTTCAACAGATTATATGAATCTGTACACCAGCTAAAGTAATCATATATGCAGTTCTGTTTTCATCAGAAATCACAGTAGAATTGAGAAAGACAATTTTTTAGCAGTTAATTTGAATTAAAGTGATATAAATTATGTAAACCATATATTATAAACTATAATCAAACATATTATTAGGATTATAATATAGGCAATAAAACCAAGGCAAAATAAACTAGACAGATACGTAAACGTTAATTTAAAGAAAATAATTACCAAGAATTTTTAGACCTCATTGAAGAAAACGATGTTAAATTTTAAAGCAAATAAAATAACGACTAAAACAAAAATAATGTTTCGTATTCCATGTTATTTTTTAGAAACAAATAGTTGATACTTTTTTCTAGTCGAAAATTGAGAATATTTTGAAAACAACCACAAATTTACATTAAATTCTAGTACATTAGTGCAAAATAGATTTTAATGACAACTCCAGCTAACAACACGTGAGTCGCTCAATTACATGAGTCATATACCCCCACCTTACCCACCTTGATAGTGGCGTCATCACTGGAGGACACGAAGACACTATAGACCGGGTGGAAGCGCACCCTCGTGACCGGGGAACGATGCCCAGTAAGTGTGAACTTCGAGGGCGGTCGAGGGAGCCAGTCGCTGGGGGACCGCTTCTCCTTGGAGAGGGGACCACCGTGACTCATCTCCTGTTCGGTCTCGGCCAGCTTGGCCTCTAGGTCCATCACCTGATCGTTTGCAATCAGATATATCATCTTTATGGGTAGTGTTTATATGTTGAAATAAAATGACTGATTCTGCAAATATTGACAATTATCATCGATTTTCAAGATCGAGATAGTAAACTGCCATTTTTATGGTAGCTACAATGTGAAAATAAGGGATTTCTATGTTGACACTAAATTAGCCAATTTTTGTAGTTTCAAAAATTCTAATTATGCTGGGAAAGGTGGAACTTTACTACATTCTTAATGGCATATTAATTTGTGAATAAGTAGGTTTACAAATAACAGTATAATTAGAAATTTAAATATTTCTTCGCTTTTAGGACATCAAAAATTGGTGCAGCCACTTATTAGTATGAGTATTGTAATTTTTCATACTACCTTTGTGGGTTATCAAGGTAAAACTATTTTGTGATCCTTATAAAATTATTTTAAAATATACAATTACATTTTAGGCTTACAAATGATCTAGAAGTTCATGTATCAACATTTAATATAACTCTTTTCGGTATGCATAGATATTATTGAACTGTTCAATTAAAATTTACAAATTGTAGCAAGGAAATCCTTATTCATAATCACGCTTCATCACAAAGTTATTTTTAATTTTTGCATTCTTAATCAAAACACTTCTTAACAGTGCTTTAGTTAGACTCTTCCTTTATGGGAACCCCACTTTTATAGAATCTCCTCTAATATTTATTTACATATTTATTAGTTTTCTGAGCTCCCATTATAAATTTAACCCCTTTTTTATTTGGTATACTAGAGTAATAGATTTGAATAAAGCGAATATCCATAAATATAAAGTCAATGTTAATATTAATACTTAAAACATAATAAAAGGTTAGAATACTTCCATGTATGTGGTAAAGCAAACTTTTTAAATGAGAAAATAAAAGCAGAGAGAACAGAATGAATTATTCTATCCAATTAATAAAATGATAAAAATATAATAATTCAATTTCATAATAAAACAATGATATGTGTGGTAGAACTGAATTCCAGTTATAAATTGAATTGGATGGATAGATTTTAGTTTCCTTCAGCTACATAAATTAACTACAGAAATGGAAAAATATATATTTGGCTTTTGAAAGAATAGGTTTTCAATACAACACATTGAATTTTAAATTCGTCATGAACGCATTAAATAATTAACTTCTTGACTATTTATTTTAATACTAAAAATGGTTTTACTTCAACTGTTTAACAACAATTATGCTTAAAAACCATTACAATAAAAACAATAGTCAATGTGAAAAAATTCAGATATTATAAATACAATTCCATCAGATTTAGAAAATTAACTTTGTTTCCCTTTGAAGATGACAATTTGCTCATATATATTAGCAAACCATGCAGTGTGCAGTTATGGATTTAGTTATATAATACATTGATGGCTATTAATCAATAAAATTTATAATGGTTATAGATTGTTATGTTAATCATTTAAAAATCAGAAAACCTACTGTTAACAATCATTTTAATTTATGCTTTTTATACAACTTCAATTATATAGGTGGAGATTTGGTTGGTAATAATCACTCGCGATAATCACAGGCTATTATAATGTTACATATTCAAAAGACTTACCTTCTTCTGTAACCGGATTACAGACGTCCATTTCTTTTCAAGTAAACCTGCAAATTTCTTGTCCACATCCCCTGGCTACATTGAGAAAATATAAACAAGTAAAATTAGTAAAAGATGGATATCTGTATAACGGACTAAATTTATTAACTTATTACAATGCAAAATAAAAATATGTTATTACCAGATCAGCCTCTTGCTTGAATAATTCCAGTGATGCTGAGTAACCATTTGATTTAAGGTAATCAGCAATCGCTTTATTTCTAAAACAAAAACAAACAAAAATTATCCTCTGATTAACAGATATAATAAGAATAATGGTAATCATTTTAATACTCACAACTCCTCCCTTTGCCTCTGTGCTAAAACCATTTAATAAAAATACACTGAAATAAATAAAAAACAGTTTGTAATTAATATTCCCTTAATTGTAATAATTATCAACAGCTACTAAGATAAAACTAATGCAGTGGTTGTTTACATAATCTCAATTGATCATTCTGCTAATTAAATGTTAAATAAAACCACAAAAGGTCTATATATAAAAAATATTGCAAAAAAATAATTGCACATAATGAGCATTCAACCTTATTACAGGTATACAATATAAAGTAATTATAAATATATTTGTAATAGGTACTTTAAAATAGACAGCAACACTATTGAGAAAATATTCTTCATTCAATTTTAGTTATAAATACACCATACATGTTTATATTTACACATATATCCATTTAATATTTGACAATAAAATAGGGTGAGATCAATACTGCAATTCATTTTAAAGTTAACAATATTTTAAAATGAAAACATGAATCTCATAACAAATACTTTCCTGTAATGCAGAAAGTAATATATATTTTGTAACATAAAATTGTCATCATTAACTAAATTAAAATACATAGAGTTTGATTTAATAATTGAAATAAACACCTATATTACACATTTCAATATTTTTTTCAGATTATATAACAAATTCAAAATAATATATCAATACTGAAATATGTGAACAATTATAATAATAAAAAAGTAAGGACTAACAATTTATTAAATTATAAATTTGTAATATACTGCAAAATATATAGTTTTACATACCAATATTTTCGTGAGTATTTACCATTGGTGAGTAGTGATTCATACAAAAAAAATTATATATATTTTCAAAAAACTTACAGATAAGTAAAACAATTACAATAGTATATATATTTTTAAAAGTACATTTTTTAAATATATTTAATAGTATATATAATTGTAGAAAACAATTTCCTGGTTATTTCTCATTAAATTAATCTTAAAATTAATAGGATTTAGTCAACATTAGTAAAGGAAATAAAAATTTGCCATACATTTTTATTTGCATTGTCCATGAATTTGGAGAATTCATAAAATCAGAAACATATAATATATATTACATACTTATATAGTCTACTTACATGCTTTAAAATGGTAAGAAAAATATAATAGAATATAAATTTATATGAAAATTTAACCTACATGAGCATTACACCTTATGTCTGGAATTCATAAGTAGGATATTAACTGTGAAATAACATTATTAAAAAGTTAATTTTTAATTTGTGGTTACGGAAAACTATTTCAAGGTCATCTAACTTTATATTTGGTTATGCTAAGTTAGAATACTACTTAACCTACCAAACCCTACCATCAATTAAGATAATATTACAAACAAACAGATTTGTTTTTTTGTGCTGAATTTATGATCCAATATATAACAAATTTATGGAAAATAGAAGTCAGTATAGTCAGAATTTTGATTAATATTACTTTTTTTAAAGATCACTACTGAATGAATTCTTTTACTATTATGAAAATATGTCAAAAAATGAATTTATGATCAAATAATTATATCTAATAATTTGTAATAATACTTTTTTAACAAAAAGAAAAAAATTACTTTATATGGAAAAGTATATAGTACTGTAATCTTAATACCATATTACTAAATAACCCAACTACCTCAGCGTTACATAATTCTAAGTTCAAGGTGAACTTAACTTGGGTAATTATAATTTAACATTCAGTGCATTAAAATGTGTGACATTATCAGATACTATAACATAGAAAAATTTCAGACTTTTATCATGAAAATATTTATCTCAGAGCTTTAACAAGAAAGTTTTCTCGGAAATTTAATTGTAAAGTCAAATGTGCAGATTTTGTAAGAATCACTTCTGGGTGTTTTGAGAATGAGTTATATATAACTAAGGAATAATATTGACCAATAAATAGTACACAATAATCAACATGTGTATTCATTGTCAAGCTTTGAATGTTCCTGGCCATGCTGACCAGGTGGAGTGATCCAATTGCTTGGAATTAGCACATTTATGAACAATGAGATGCACGAGATAATATATATGAATTTATGTTTGACTACCAACAATAAAAGTCTTGCTAAACTTTTCATCTTGTCAATACCAAGATTGCCATTGTGGACATTATTCAGCATTTCTTGTCAATGAACTGGAGGAATTAAAATTAAATCTTCCCAGCAAATGAGGCCATCTGGAGATAAAGAAAGCTCATCTCTTTTTTGTAGATATCTTAAAAATTTCTTTTGGGCAGAATTTAATTAAACTTTTTTCATGAGGCAGCCACAGGGGGTCCACAAACGTTATGAGTTTCTATAATCATTTTGTATCTAGTATTTTGTATTAGTAGGGCAGCAGTCTATGATTTGTCATCCTAAAATTCTGTAAATCTAGACAAAACAATATTTGAGGTCTCTGTTTGCCTGGACAATTAATGGATTGTACAATCATACACAATTAGGTGTTTGCCCACCTTTGAAACATGTTAGATGTGAATTTTGAAAGTGAGGATTTGTAGTCAAAAATATAATTTAGAGCTTAATGATCTGTAATTATAGAGAATGTTTGTCTATACAAAAACTTGTGTAATTGCCTTGTGCCCAAAATTCCAGCAAAAGTTTGCATGTTTGGAAATATCCAGATTCAGCTGTTGAAAGTTTACACGAAAGGCTAATTACAGGCCTTCCATTTTACACCTTCAATGCTGCATCGGGATGTATCAACAATTAATTCAGTATGTTCATTAACAGAAAATGTAGTAAATGTAATAGAATTTGAAATGCACAAATCTTAATTAAAACCAAGAGCTTTAGTGTGAACTGGTTTTCATTAAAAAAACCTTACATCTTTTTTTGTACATCAAACAATGGAAAAGCTATTGGATCAAATTTTTTAATGAATTAATTATAGTACTCCAAGCAACTTAAACAAGACGTTAAACTTGATTGGTCATTAGGACTGGAAGAATTCATTATTGGATCAAATCATACTGGATTAGACCTTATGCCAGTAGAATATATTTTGAAATTCAAATATGATAATTCAATAGCAAAAAACAGATTAATTAAACCCCCTTAAGCTATTTGAGAACTTAAAAAAGGTTAATACCATAGAGTAGGGATAGATAGAGTGTTGTCTCTATGCTGGTTGCTAACGTAATGTGTAATAAAAAAACAAAAATGCGCTTTGAAAATAATTTAAAAAATCTTATATTGTTTTTGAATAGCTAAAAGTTAAAAGATATTTTTAAAAATATTTTAAGCATACTTTCAATAATTTTAATGTTGTATTTTAAAAGAAAACGTTAGGTATACAAATTTTAAAATATATGTCTATATATCTATCCCTACTCTATGCTAGATCGGAGGTTTCAAATAAAAATATGGTATGTCAACAAATATATATAAAGAAATTCTTATGAAATCTATTGATTTCATTCAAAATATAGTCACTTATTGATTTTAAAATATCCAAATTGCTGACTATCTCAAATCAATGCAACCGGTTAATTATATTAAAGGTTTCATCTTAATCTTTGGTATTATCTCAATCAGATTATAATTGTTTGCTTTCTCAACCTACAAAAAGCACCACAAATTAATATCTAATATCTTACATATTTTATTTGCACAGTTGTTTAATTGATAAAAAATGTCATCGATAATGTTAGAAGGAGATACAAAGAGCAATATTGATGAAGTAACCCAATTATCTCCAAATAAATCACCACTTTCATTACATGGCTTGTCATGTGAATTTATAAAAGATGATGGCAATTTAAGGTCAACGAAGATTAGAAAATCACTAAGACTTACAAAAAAGGATACCAAGATCTTGTTACCTACATATCAGTTGGTTCCTAGCGAGAGTGTCATGTTTTCTACCTATTTAGAATTGATTAAATCTACCATTAACGAAGAATTGGATATAACTATTTCAAACAATAATACGGACGCCGATTCTGTTACTATATTACTTAGTAATTGTTTAGAGGATATTCAAACACGGTTGAAACATATGGCTTTCATAAATTTTTCTCGGTTTAAATGGGTAATTAAAGGATTCGCCATTACTGGTAATACAGATTTTCTTGCATATTCTATTGCAAGTCAATGTTTGTGGAGTACTGAAAATGGAGATAGTAATGTTACTATTAATCGAAGCTGCGGTGAAAATATTTTAATTACGATTATTGTTTTTGGTATTTATTTTGAATAAAACAATATTTATTTATCACTGAAATGATTTTAATCACGGCTTTATTTATATAAAAATAAAGGGAACTATATAATATTCTTTAATATAGAAATATTACTGAGACACGTTTCATAGATCACTCTTCCTCATCAGTTAACATATATAGAGCTAAGTTAGGCATAGGTAATTAGACATTAATAGGTAAATTGATTACAATAGCTGTTTATAAAAATCTATTTGTAACAACAAAGAGAAAATGTTGTGGAACTACGTATTTAAAGTTACCTTAAGAAATATTAGTCGCATACTTTGCATTTTATTATTATAGATATTATAAAATATTATTAGTATTGATGGCGTACTTTCATGTAATATTTTTGCACCGAAATTCTGGTTATTAAATATAAATTCGTAATTTTGGATTTATATAGGTTATAATAGATGATCGTAATACGCCGGAATAAATAAAAATATATATATAGAATATATAATAATTTTCATACTCTAAAAATTTGGTCATTTTGATCAGTTCAAAAAGTTTCAGCAAACGTGCTAAAAATTAATAAAATAACATGTTTTGTATTCTATTTGAAACGCTATTTGCGTCTATTTTTAGTTCCAAATATTTACTAGTGATTATGATTATTTTATATGTGTTATCATTCTTAAAATGTTATATAATATCAGGGACTTCTATAATACTAGGGTTACCGGGACATACAACTCAGATATCGTAGAAAAGCGAGCATAGGCTGGCGTAAGCTAACTGTTGCATGCTGTTTGATTGTGGTGTTTAAGACATTTCGTTTAAAAATCAACTATAATTAAAACATATACTATCAATAATTAAGAACTAATTGATGTATTATTCCCATTAATAATAAAAAACACATAATAGGCGAACAATATCACAAATACAGATACACATGTATGCACAGAAATATGAATTGAATAATAAAAACGTAGTGTTTAAAAAATCTAATAGTTAGTTAGGCAATGATGTCAATAACATAACACGAAACTTTTTATTTTACCCAGTCACTTTGAGGCATCCAGTTTTGACTTTTTTCTCAATGAGTCGGTATGTTTATCCTCTAATTTTTCTTTTTTCCTCGCTGATTTAGCGGTATTTAGGGCCTCATTTTTTGATTTAACGAAACCATTCATGAACGTATTGGCTAATCGGCGACAAATACTGCGACTATTTTGTAAGTCAAAAAAGGCATCATGGACAAAACAGAAGCCTGTGCTAAGTTTATATTTGCACAGTTGTTTCGACGATTTAAAAAACACATAAGCGATGATTGCGAACAAAGTTGTAAAGTTCTACCCTAGTATTATAAAAGTCCCTGATAATATACAGCTGCACCAGAAAGTTTGAAACCATAAAAAAACAATTTATTTTCCTGAACAATAGAAATCTTTATTTTTGTCTTTACTACTTTCATTTTTATCAGTTGTGTTTACTTTAAATACACAATTTCATTGAAAAAATATATAAACGCGCTCAATTTAAAATGTGCACGCTTTCCCTCAAATATATCCGAGATAGAATTGCTTTTTGCAAAAAAATCAAACATTGGATAAAAGAGGAGTGGAGTGGAAAATGTATGTTCAGTGATAAAAGCACTTTTCTACAGTTTCGCACAGGTAATGCAATAGTTCGACGGCCTAAAAATAAACGCTTCAATCCGAGATATTTGCTGCCGACAGTAAAAAATGCCAAGAAAATAATGATTTGCCTATGCTGCCTATGGTTCATGCCTGCGAATACAACCATTGATGGTGCGGTCTATCTGGATGTTCTTCAACAGAAGTTGCCCATATTTATGAATATACATCAAAAGACAGTTTTCCAACATGATGGGTCACAATGCCATCGAACAAAAACAGTGGGTGAATGGCTTCGTCAAAATGGGATTGAGGTTCTGTGTTCATGGCCTGGTAATTCTCCAGACCTCAATCCTATTGAGAATTGCTGGAGAATCATGAAGGATCAAGTGGCCCGACTCCATCCAACATCATTAGTCGATCTCCAGGAAAAATAAAACATGTTTGGACTCAGTGTCTCTCTCAGGAAGACTGTGCCAAGCTTGTCGCATCAATGCCCTCCAGAATCAAGGCAGTTCTCGAAGCAAAAGGTATGCATTCCAAATATTGAACTGATCGTGAACATTATGCTTTGTTAATAAATTAACTCTTGGAGATACATTTTTGTATATATAATCTAATGCATGTATCTAATCTTGATGAATAAAAGCATTGATTGGAATAAACTCTTTTTTTCGTTTTTATTTTTGATGTTTCCAAACTTTCTGGCGCAGCTGTATATGCGTGAAATATGGCTTATATACCGGATACGGTTTATACACATACTTTGTAAACAGGACACGTCTATAATATAAATTGATTTTAATACGTTTATTGTGTTGTATTTATAGTTTTATTAAAAATGTTTTTTTCAATCTATTAAAATATCACAGATATGGATATATAAATTGGATTTAAAAAATTACATGGTAAAAATATTGTAAGAACAAAAAAAATCCAGAAATTCTTAATTCTAAAAATACTATTTCTGTGTAATAAATTATCGACAAAACGTTTGTCGGTTAAATAAACGTATTTGTTTAGTGCTTTAAAAATTCAAATAAATTAGAAACAAAAGTTTTACACATAATATAATATGTATATAATATATTATATATAGGTTTATAATATAAATGAGCGACTATATAATATACTATAAGCTATATTCTATTGAACACTAGATATTATACAATTTATTAAATACAAATTCATATATTTATGGAAAGCGTAGAAAGAATTTATATCATATTACAATATTATCCTAAGTTTTACATTCTAAAATGGTTATTTCATCAATAGAGTATTATTTTTTAACTAGGTTACTATAATTATATATAAATAATTTAATTAAATATTACACCACAGTTTTTGTTTAGATATTATTCATATATCGAAATATAATGATAAACTGTATTAAATAAACGCTGGTTCCATTTATTTTTTCAATAATTCGCATAATATCAAATTATAGTAATTTTATAGTAATTAATAATAACTAGTTAAAATTATACTCTTCATAGATATAAATCCATATCTATATGGGGTCTATGGTATATCTTGCTTGTACGCACCATATATTTGATATTCACTAATGCATATTTCAAATCTATTGTACGTCAAGTGATATAGAAGTATGCATAGATATGGATTGTTTGTTTATTCTAGAGAGAGACAGGAATTTATTGAATTCAATTTTCAAAATTAATACTATACTATGAAGTTTTTTACGGGCTATTTACATATGCTAAAAGCTACTGAACAATATTTTGATAAAGGGTAACTATAAGGGCAAACGCGAAACATGGTATAGCCCAAGAACATGGCAACAATTCATGTATGGAATTAGAAATAATTAAAAATTGTTAGCTTATAATATTCGTGTCTTCGCGGGCTATTTAAAGATATACATTCAATTGTCAACAGTTAATAATTTATAAAAGGGGAACAGTCGAACATAAAACGGAACACATTTTTATAATTTTTATTATTTATGGGAATTAAAATTAATAATATTAATGTAGAAGGTTTCAAAATCTGAACATTTTGAACCACTTTAGACACTTATAAATTACAATAAACTTATTCTGACCAGTATTTTACGCTCTACAAAATGGTACTAAACACCTAATGATCGATTGCTGAAAAAGTTTATTATTACCGTTATTAAAATAGTTTAATTTTAACATATTTTTGTGTTTTATATATATGGTTTGTTCCGTTTTTAAGTTACCGTTTTGTTTAAAAAGTTAGTGAATTAAATGTTAAAAATAAAAATTTACTATTCAGTTTTTTACGGGCTATTTACAGATGCAAAAAACTATCGAACAATATTTTGATAAACTATAAAGGGCAACTATAACGCCATAAGTGGAACATGTTTTAGCATAAAAACATTGGTTTCTCAATATAGAGTATACTTACATATGTTTATTTGCTCACAAAAAACAGTAATGGTTCATACATAGAATTTCAAAAAATTAAAATTTGTTAGCTTATAATATTCGTCTCTTCACGGGCTATTTAAAGATATTAATTTTCAAAAGCTTATAACTTATAAAAGGGGAACCGTCGCATATAAAGCAGAACATATTTTTATTATAATTTTCTTAAAATTAGTGTTTTCTATGTTTTTCTTATGTATTGTTTGTTCTGTTACTTAGGTAACTTTTTGTTTATGAAGGTACAACTAATAAATATATCAAACGTAAATTATTAAGATGTTTACGGACTATTTAAATATACTGAATTCCACCCTCACCTCCCCTTCACTTCCCCTTCCCCCTCCCATCACTCTTCCCTTC
>JAUZND010046667.1:0-42912 GCA_034780555.1 Coelogynopora nodosa | reverse complement strand
TCAATTAAAAAAATTAATATATTTCAGCTGCAGAAGCTTGTATATATTTGTCCATAATGCATCATATTGGGAAAAATCAATAAATGATCGATTACTAACATTGGAATATATTTAATCTAATTATAAGTAGGAAAATCGAACTCAGACCGTGAATTAGTCGGAACCGAACTCAATTTTGTCAAATCGGTCAATAGAAAGCGAAACAACAAATACTCGATTGTGATTGGGGGTATGATCTATTTTTAGCCATGACGCATAAATCTATTTATAAGTGTGGTCGAATCGACTCTTCCAATACTACTGTTATACTAAAATACTTATACTGAAACTATTTATCTTATATTTGTGAGTAATCGTACCAAATTTGGTTGTCATACCCTAAAAAGATGTACCCAATGAAAGATTTTGGTGTGTTTATGATCCATAATAATCCGGATCGTAATAAACAATTTGGGGGTATGGTCTAAAGGTAATGTGGTGCGGTCGAATCGACCCTTACTGTACTACTTACATTGAATGCACATCCAAGATAAAAAAATCTGTCATTCCATGTGAGCTTTGAAGCAATGGATTATTGTTTAGTAAATTAAATTATAGAATTGATTTATCTATCACCTCATAGTTATAGCCATCATCTACAAACGATAGATAAAAATAATTGAAAAATAATAATTTCTTGCGAGATAAATTTATTGATCTGTTTAATTTTATATATTAATTACTAATTATTGTCGTTTATTATCAGATTATAAAAAAAGATACACATTTCAATAAACCTCTGAAAAATCGGTGGACACAGGAGGTATCGCGTTGCAATACACAAGACACACACATATACTACGTGACATTTTAATTTTGAATTTCACCCAGTTTGGAATCTGTATCTGCGCCATGGAATTTTTTTTCATTCTATTTTTACTTCCTGTCAAAACACAGTTAAAGCATCCATGTATAAAAAAGCATTATAGGCTGTTGAAGAATATATATTACCACAGAAGTACTAATATGTGATAAATATATTGAAATCAATAGCTGTATCACCGAAAAACATCATCATCGCGAATCACCACAAAGTTCATGAAGCTCTTATCACATGTCATTATCAAACCTATCTGAATTGATCGATGGAGAAGAAAAAGAGTGACTGCACAAGTAATTTAATCGTTAATGATAATACAAAACTTTCATGTCTCGGGTTCAACGTATAAATGTTTTATTTAGATGAATCTGTAATGTATTAAACATTTACAGACTCATCTTCCAAGCCATCGTTCGTCAAAGAGGTTCTGGTGAATCTGATACACAATGGGATTGTTCTATCAAAATTTCAATCTTCGGCATATTACGTATTTAAATTTTGATCACAATAAACCTTGCTTGTCATGTCAAGTCGATGCTGCCAGTTGCGCCAACAATTTTTGCTGTCTGTGTCTATGGGGCTTCACATGCAGTGCACCAAATACCTAATTTGGGCTTGTGAGGCTTGTTTTGGTATTGATGTTTGCCACTATTGTATTATATAGTGTATCTGCACTAATACTACATTTGGTAGCATTTTTTGCAAATTGTCGGAATTGTCTCAAAACTGTCGGAATTACCCAACTGACTTATAAAGATTTATATGTAATTAGATGTAAATTAGAAATATTTTACAAATATTTTTAACCATATTTTATATCTACACAAATGTTAAATATGTTTTAAATATAAAAGTTACATTATATATAGTTATCCAAATATTTTTTTCTTCTTTAATTACAAAATAAGTGTGTCGGAATTGCCCCGGTTTACCCTACATGCTAGATACAGTTTAAGTGTTATTTAGCCAGTCTATGTTTTGAACGGAATTTATTTTCGACTGTAGCTTATCTGTAATATAATAACACGACAACATTGATTCGTGCTTAAACTGAATAATTAAATATTGTTATTTTATTGTTATGTTGCAGCAATTTCTCAAACTATAAGAATCGATTCACAATGCCTGGAGGTGATGGACAAAATATGTTTTACAGGTTGGTTCATTTATAGATATTTTTTCTTTTAACATCGGGAAATTAATTTTTTGTTAGGTATCGATGAAAAATTTTAACATTTTTTTTCTTTTCTACTGTTTATATTAAATAATGTGTTGAATGTTAAAAATAATGATTACACATATAGTATTTTATTAATCTACCCTTCACTGCTATTTTTATTCTATTGATTTAAAACATTCTTTACTTTCACTGCTTCATTAATATTTTTTAATATCTGTCAGTAATAATTATCTTTATATTTTATTTTTCTCTGAATTTTATTTCCATTTTTAGATTTTATTTTCGTCTACTATTATTAAATTTTTTCTCATATTTTCTTCTTGAATTTTCCGACACGTTTTCTTCGTATTTTACATATTTATCTATTACATAATGCTGCTGTTTCGTTAGAAATTTATTTTTATTCATTTCCATAAACTGTAACCAAACACGTTACAAAGTATTATAGTTGCTTCTCATTCTATATAATATTAATTTCTTTCTTTTTCTGCCGTAATGAATTCTGGTTCCCTTTTATATTAATATATATATTTATTATCTCTTTTCTCTAACCATCTTACGTATTTTCATTACGTATTAATTCTTTCCTTTACTTGTTATGTTTTCTCTTGTAACAGTTACAATGTCGGTCGAGCACACATCATCTCAATGTCAACTGAATTCTATTACTACATCTACTACGGCTTGGAGCAAATTGCTGTTCAGTTTGATTGGCTCGAGAAGGACCTACAGGTGAGTAGTGTCCAGCTCTTCGTGTTTAAGAATAGAGATGAATAGATAACCGTGATCCCTTGTTCATACAGGAAGCAACCAGTCCAGTCAACCGCGCCAAACATCCTTGGATCGTATTCATTGGACATCGACCCCCTTACTGCAGCAATTTCAATAGAGATTGTTATTTAGCCGCTGAAATTGTAAGTGTTTCTGACATCATGTTAATCATAATATATGCTGAGAGATATTTGGAACATAGTTGACATGATTCGTTTTTCTTGTTCGACTAAGATGTCTACTTATTTGTTTAAATTTGCAAAATAAATGTATATTGCATATTTGTTCTGAAATCTATGGTGTCCGATAATATAAAGTAATACATAATTATTATATTTGTAATATTTATTCTTGTTAACATGGTGCAATACAATATTGGGTGACAAGATGGTAGAGCTTTGTTATTAATTAACGCGTACTTTTAAATTGAACGTGTGAATTGAAAAATAATAGGAATTGAATATAATTTAATCCTTGACCATAGAGCTGTCGTTGCCATTAACACACGTCTATTTCAACACTGTTCATGTTATGTGTACGTCATACTTTTATTCGTTATGCTCACTTTTTGGCGTCCCGCAACTAGTGGCTTTGTTATATCTTTTATCAATGTCACTGTTAAGGTTTTTTCCTGTAGCTGTATAATTACGTAGTTTTTAATTTAATATTATATTTCAATTTATCCGTTCGTGAAGTGTATATTGGTATTGAATTTCAGTTTATATTGGACCATACTCTATGGACCATCTATAGATAGATGGCGAAAAGTATTTAATGGTTAATTATTTAAGAAGATATTACAAATAATTTTTCTTCGTCGGAGATATCTAAATTCTATTTAATAATGCGTTATAACAGTCGTTGATTAATTAATTTATTATATTACAATCTCCTAATTTCGACGCAGTAATCGAAATGATCAATTCCTTAAGATTATATAATGTGTTTCCAAAAAAGACTTTATTTCTCTATTTATTTATTTAATAAAGTATTTTTGTTCGATCTAAAAATTAGTTACGTTCACTCGTGATCAGCTTAAGTGTTGCAACAATCTAATCTCTATTTTACAAATTATTCGGGCTATATACGCCTCGTGATTAGAAAATAGCTTGTGATGAAATGCAACCTCCGATCACTAGTGGCGTAATAAATTGTGTGTCTATTTTTATATTGTAATTGAAACGTTTGATGTATATATTTAGCTTTAAATTAATGTTATAGTTGATCTAAAACCTAAAATCGAATATCCAATAGATATAATAGAATGTGTTTATTGAACTGGAGTTTGTTCCAGAGACAAGCTAATTAAGCACGTAAGCGTTCAGGAGAACTAAAAATAGATACTTTTATTGAGGCCTCATAATGAGCGCGTTCCAGAGGACCGTCATAAAATATCGATCTGGCGAATGCTTAATGAGGGCATGTACCGCCTCGCTAAAAACTCATAAAACGTTGGTAAAAATGGCTAACATGTTAACAGAATATTTTATAGCAGAATTTGGGACATATAGATGTAGAATTTTGTGGCGCTTCCAATGATATGATTAATATACTTAATTATACATGTATATGAACTGTATATGAACAGTTTAATATTGATCGTTTTATGATAAGTAGTTCATTTTAATCGATTATCCGTGTCTCCAAAGATTCCACTAATCAAAACACTTGTAGCCTAATTACAATGGTTTCTATTTATATAGTAAAGAAGAAAACCCGTGTTTATGAGGGCTTCGATTATGATGGCTCAATGTATATACCACAAGGTCTTCTGAACACCTTTTAAGAAGCTTCATTAAAACAGATTAGTGACATGCTCGTTGAGCGCGTCTCTCGAACAAGCTCGTTGTATCTAACAGACCATAATTAATTGCAAATGAAACTGGTAGCACTCTTTTGTTCACAACCTTGTTGTCAGGTCCGAAATGGTATCCCAATTTTGCACTGGTATGGACTGGACGATCTTCTCTACAAGTACGGGGTTGACATCGCCATATGGGCTCATGAACACTCGTATGAACGCCTCTGGCCGGTGCATGCGGACAAGGTTAGTTATCAGTCTAGATTAAGGTCAGCACAAGACTGTACACGAGTTGAGATCAGTACAGTCAACAAAAACAATTGATATAAGAGTAACTGTTATAGTAACCTTTTATAATTTGCAACCGAAAAGTATTACTAATGACACGGTTATTTAATTTAACGGAAATGCTTTGTTGGACATTATTATAACTTGATGATTAATAAGTTTATTAAGTAAATATTTTATTTACAGATAAATAAAATTGCTGTGCTTAGTTTGTTTGTCAGTAAACACAAATTCAATGTAAATAGTTTTGTTGATTTATTAAAATATATTAATCGGGTCGTATGTATTGCATCGAATCAGGACATTGTGTCGATAAATCACAAGCGGGCATTCCGGCGATCTAAAATTATCTTATTTTAAATTTCTTGTTTTTCTTCACAATGTCGGTTTGATGCAGTTCGGATTCAACATAGAAATTTCGCCTAGTGTTCTGTTAATAGAAGGCCTGTTTTAGAGTCTCGTTCACTAACTGTGATAGTCCACCACTGTGTCCCCTTGACAGGTGCTCAACGGCAGCACCGCCGCCCCCTACACCAACCCTCGAGCCACTGTCCACTTCATCACTGGGTCTGCCGGCTGCAAGGAGCGGCACGACATCTTCCACCAGGTTCGCCCCTATTCGGCCTTCCACTCCGTCGACTATGGGTACTCGCGGATGACTGTGTTTAACACGAGCCACGTCTTCTGGAGTCAAGTTTCCGATGATCAGGTGGTTTACGGTGTTCTATTGGGATTGCCGTTGGCTCTGCTAGTGCCACTTCGGGAGTTAGAATGTCAATCTGCTTTAATCAATTTTAATCTTATGATGAAAATAATGTGTTTTGTTTTTCGTTTTTCTATGAGACATTTTCGCATAATTGTTATATAATATTATTATTATTATCATAGCATTCTAAACGAATAGGTACCTTAATAACATATATTTGTATCGTGAAGCACTGAACTGCATTTATTATTGTTGTAAATGTAATTATTAATAAATGTAGTCGTTACTGTATTATTGTTCGATGTAAATATTAAATAATTATATCTATCTGAAGGGATTTTTTTTCATATTTTATTCGAAGTTTCTATGTTTGCTATAAAAAAAGTCGGACTATAATTCGTGATCTCCGTTTTTAATGTTAGTTACAATTATTTCATTAAATATTTTTTCACAACAATAATTTATGTAGATTGAAATTCCAAAACGACTATGTCTCTGCTATAATAAATTCGATTAGGCACTTGTATTCATTTTTATAGTTTTGAACAGCGATCGTCTGGACAAAACAATTATTAGTGACATCTTTCTTTCGACTAGATAATTTTTTTGGAACGTATTAGTTTTAAAAGGGAACTATCCTAACCGAATCCTATGACATATATCTTCTAGTGAAGTGTTAAAATCCATTTAGTTTCATCGTCATAATATGACAATAAAACTAAAAGAAACACACCTATAATAATGCGGATTTTGTCTGTCGCGGAACAAGTACAATTTACTCACTTTAAACGTAAATGAAATTAACTGTTTTTTAAAATGGACTATAAATTATTTTAATTTATATACATTTATTATAATATTATTATTTATTTAATATTTGAAATTGACAAAAAGTTCGCATATGGAAACTTGTTTTATTTTAATTTTACATTAAATATTGGCAACTGCTTAAATTAATTTCACTATTTCAATCTCTAATATTTCATTACATTGAGTTTATCACCAATGAAAGTTATTATTAATTATTTTTTTTAAATTTCATTTTAGGCGGGGAAAATAGTTGATGAAGCCTGGATCATCAAGGACAAGCATGGCCCATTCTAATAAACGTTCGTCTTCGTCATCATTATTTTCATCGTTATCATCATCAGTATTGATTGTACAATCTAAAATAGTTATGCTTCCTTTGTTTTCAGGTTATTTATGTTCCCTGGTCCTATTGCTTTTTTGACTTTTTATTTTTTCTGACGTTGTAAATCAGTTGATCAGTATTTATAATTTTTATTTTGAATAATAAATAATTCCTTTAACTATATGAATAAAATGCTTTTAACTGCCAAATGCATTGTTCCGCTATATAGTCAGATACTATCTATGAACAAATAAGGATTAAGTAGGCATTTTGTGAAATGGAACCTTTATTCGTTTTTTTATTTTGAATTTTATATAAATGGGAATGTAGGATTCCGCTCTATACTGTATATTTTGCTATTGAGGTAGTGAAAAAGAATCTGTAACTGATATTTAATTTGACATAAATAAAAGCATACTTAGAATAATAATTTAGTGAAAAATATCAAAGGTTAAATTATATTTGGGTAATTTTTCGATTTCATGTTAATTTTCCAGGCATCCAAAGCCATGAAAGTATGCGTTTTGCTACGATAGGATGCCTACAATTGAAATTCTGGGTACATGAAGATAAATAACGGTGTTCAATTAAAAAAGGTTTTGAAACAAGGAATATACGGAGGTATTAGATGATACATTTATAAATAAGTGATTTGTATGACATAATCGTATTAATTTGAGGCTAGGGAATAGTTCGTCAGAGAATTTTGTGGAATATAAATTATATTTGAGGCTCGCGGTTTTGAATCTAGTCGTTTAGAAGTTTAACTTTTAATACGTACCAACAAAAGTGGAGCAAAATATTGTAGGACGCCATAAAACTCTAGAATTCTAGACTTCCATACCTCAAATACAGAATTCTGTTGAATTTCGTACTAATTGAACAATAATATTTTGAAGACGCAAACTATTTTTTTTAAATTAACTGGTACTACTGCAATTTATGGGTATAAAATGGTTCTTAATTAGTCATGAAAATATATTTATGGGAAAGATTCAATAAGTTTGTACAGTGGGTTAAACATTTCTTGCTGGTATCAATAAATTAACGATGTTTTTGAGGTAATGGATAGAAACATTTTGTCACATCAAAGCTTTTAAACATTATTAAACCTTATCTCCCGAAGTCTCCTTATACGGACCATCTTTTAACTTTAATCCAAAAAATTTAAGTTAACTAAGTATTTCAATTTTGATAAATTAAATTTAAAAAGGCCTTCATGAGACGTTCCGATTGAAATTGGCATGGGATTACTTAAAATTTATTGCTATATATAATACATATATTTACAGCATTCTTAAATCACTTGATAATTAATTTCATCTATTAATATAGACGTCATTTTAGTCAACCTAAGAGAATATTATATACCTGCGGGGTGACGTTCTCTGAAGATATGAGAGCTTCACAAAAATATCGCAAACGCAAAAGCTTATTTCAGATGGCGAAGTGTTTCACTATAGTTTCACAATATATAAAGAGCTACCACATCGCAAAAAGAAATATATGTTTCGAATGTTTGTGTATCCGACCTAAAAATGTTTCATAAAGCTTACGCATCAAAATTCGCAATAGCATCGGGTTTCATAAAAATTTGCCGACGCAGTTCATATCTTTCAATGCGAAAATAAAATTTGTCTCTGACTTGTCCCAACTTATGGCTTTAATAGAAATTAAAATATTTATAAAAAATTATACACTTAAAACAATTTATTCATATTTAATTTGTTAATTGCAGTGAAATATAAGCTTATAAAATTAGCTTTTAGCATCTGTAAATAGCCCGTAAGAAACTGAATAGCCTACTATAGTATTAATTTTTAACATTGAATTTAATTACCTTTTTAAACAAACGGTAACTTAAAATGGAACAAACTATACATCTAAAACACGGCAAATATGGTAAAATTAAGCTATTTTAATAACGCGAATAATAAACCTTTTCAACAATATAGAGCGTAGAAAACTGGTCGGGATAAGTATGAGAGGAATACGATTATTTAAATTTGCATGTCTTAAGTGGTTCAAAATGTTTCTTTTCAATGCGCATATAAATTGAAACTTTCTATATTGATTTGAATTTTATTAACCCCTCGTATACTAAAAGGGGGGGTAACTACCCCCCCCCCTAGGCCATATCAAACTCTTTTCGAAAACGACTAGTCCGAATGAGCTAAAGTTTGGAGCCAGTGCACCGAATTTTCTTGCGGTTCTTATGAAAAAAAAAGAAGTTTTTTGATCCGACACTTTGAAGGTCGCCTCAGTGGCCCTTAAAATTGTTTTAATTTTTTTTTTCGAAATTCCCTATTTTTCTAGATAATTGTTATTAGAGATTTATAATACGTTTGTTACATTTAGTATTTTAAAGAAGCATAACAATTCAGCACAAAATTATATTTATGAAAACATTTTTCAAAAAAATTGTTTTTAGTGGACTGGACCTGTAACAGCCAATAGAAATAGAGAAAAAGTTTTTAGGTCCTAAAAAAATTCCAGCCCCCCAAATTGACCAAAATTAATGCAGAAGGTGCATTAGCACATCCTTCAAGTATATGCCAAAAATATTTGCTATAAGTTGTGTAGAAAAAAAATTGTGATATTTTTTGTTAAAAAACGCATTGTAAAATCTGAAAATCTAATGTTAAAGATATGGATTTTTCAGAAAATACTCTTATTTCATCAATTTTAACTCTATTTTTTTAAATTGGATAAAATATTATACTTTGGCAAGATACGTATGGATACCAAATTTCAAAAATATCCAAACAGTGGAAGTTGGTGATCCAGATCACGTGATTTTTGGGTCCGGATCGGTAACGCAAAAAAATTGAAAATGATGAAAATGACCTTTAACAATATCGTTTTGGTCTGAAATTTGGTGTATGCTCTTATAATTATATTCTAAATCAAATTGTCAAATTATAGCTTCCTCAGTCTACCATGTCTCCGGGAACGCATAAATAATTAGAAATGATGAAAATGACCTTTATCAATAACCGAATGATATCGGTCCTATGACGTCATCAAAGACCCAGAAAACGATAACCAATGGTATATATATATTAATAGATATAGGTATATTAGTATTGTATAAGTTCGTATGCCAATTTTTAACTTAATAGTGACAGTTCTTTATGCTCTTTTTTGTGAATTGAAAAATACCATCACTGATGATGTCATTAATATCCATTAAATCGATAACCAATATAAAATTTTGGTTTTTTTCCCATATTTTTCTTATTAGGGTCAAGTATAACAAAATGTCAAGTTTCAGACTCTTTTCCTTCATGATTTTCAAAAATTTGTTTTTGATGACGTCATAGCCAAAAAATCAATAATCGATATAAAAATGTTGGAAAAAATGACCAAGGATATTATTTTGCTTTTAAGGTACATGTGTACCAAATTTCAGCCCAAACGGACAACAGAAAGTATGATATTCTAGGGGGGGTAGTTACCACACCCTTAGTGCACGGAGTATGTAAAAAAGGTTAGTACACGAGGGGTTTAAATTGTTGTTAAAATTTTGAATCGCGGGATTTTGAATCGTGTTTGAATTTTATATCATTTTGTAGATCATAATGATTTGTAGGTCATTATTTAAAAATAATTAATTAAAATCCTTTTCATTTGGTTTTAAATGTTGCGTGTTTTTAAAAACGGTAATTTTAAGTTATTTAATTTAATAAACATCTAGATTTTTAAAAATTGAATTCTAAAGCAGATCATTAAGATAAAACAATTTCAGAGAAAATCTAGATGATTATTTATTTTATGCATATATATTTAATGTAAACTGATTCTTTCAGATATTGCAGAAACTTACTGACCCCCCCTCAGTATGTTATTTCAGTATTTCATTTTATGAAATTGAATATATTAAAAAAAATTAAAACGAATTTTTATTATTGGGCAAATGAAAATGAGTGCTGAATATTATACAAATTCATTACATCTAACATGGCCCTTCAAATCAAATATATATATAGTCTGAAAACTTTAATGACTTGCATTTATCTGTTTCTTTATAATTTCTTTATTTTTTTAATTTTAAGAGTTAATTTATACAAATAATTAGAAAAAAACTTATTTAGTAATTTAAAATAAATTAACATATGCGAATTTTCATCAATAAAAAGGTGTTTAAAATAAGCAAACCAACAATTATATTAACTGAAGAAATAGGTATTCCATAACAAATAATGAACACGGTTTATTAGTGTTAAGTACAGTGTTAGTATATTATGAAAAATGGAACAACACGAATTAGTTAATGATATTAATAGTGAAGCAAATAAGTATAATATAAACTAGATACGTATTTAGATAGAGATTCTGTACAAAACTATTTTAATAATTCACAGCGATAAAATACAGAAACAACAAATGGTTTCGGTGATGATAGTTCTATACGTCAATCCACAGAATCTCTATGCATGCGTCTGTGAAACAATCAGCCAGGCCATCACAAAGTAGAAGAGACAGATCGGGTAAACTGCCAATGCCTTTCTCTGCACCAGGTGTTGACTCGCAAGGAAGGCAGTGGAGGCGAATGTCGCCCAGCTGAAGCCGACTATGGCTAGCAGGAGACGAACCAGGAGCAGAAAGAAGCTCTGGGGCAGCAGGAGGATCACCCGTGACACGATAAGGACAATGGTAAGCGGGAGGACGCAGTAGCCGAGGACACAGACGGATTGTAGGAAGGAGCTGTCGGAGAGAGAGAGATTTACTATTCGAGAGTAAACTGTCGTGAGGGTTAAATTCACCTTTATCGCCGTTTTGATTATTTACATATAAATGCCAATCATTGCATGTGTTGATGTTTTATTGATTGTTTCTTATGCTTTCTAGAACAGGACCCTAGCGGAGAAAGGACCCCATAAGAAGGACATCTAGTTGAAGAATCAAAATACAGGAAGGGCCAAAGGAGGCGACCACTGAACTAGTGGAGGCAAGAGACCGAGTTATTAATGGACATCGCCTCTACACCTGTTTCTTTATTGCATGTTTCATGGGTGCCACAAATGGTTAGTTACTCATGGAGAACCCTTTTTTCAAATTCAACCCCACAATATCAGAAAACGAATGATGCCGATAAACATCTTCCCTGGGGTACGTTACTATCTCCATGTAACATTTTGGGGCAGAATACTGTCATATACAGGACAAAACAAAGAAAATATAAAAGTTTAAATGTAGATTGTATCATTTTACTTTTACACTGTTTAGCTAATGTTTATGATATTTTCAGTAGCTTTCTATAATATAAAATAGTTCACTAATGTATTAAAATTATTTTAAATATTTTTTATTTCCAAGTTGATCAAGTAACAATTTTGACTCTGATCAAATATAAGTATTTCAGAAAATGCTTTAAAATACACGAAAAAAAACTTTAAAACATATTATATATATTCTTACCAAAAGAAACATGGATAGGTAGTTCATATAACACATTCTAAATTTAGAATGGATTATATAATTATAAATTATGATCGGATTAGTATCAAATCAGAATTAAATTATGGTTTTCGGAAAAAGCCTTTTAGCGAAAACAATTTTTCTTAAATTTGGAATACTTCCTATAAGTACGAGGTAACAAGTTAATAATTTATATCGCTTCTATGAACCAAATTCGTTAATTAATAATTATATAAATAAAAGGTTTGTAGTTTACATACATGTCATATTAATTGTTGCATCAGATCTTGATTTGACCCATTTTAATTTTTTATGACCATTGCATATTATATTCAATAGCTTTTTTTTGAAAAATATGTGTTTGATGTAAAATAAATATAAAAAAATATAATTCAATTTTCAATCTAGTTTAATTTAATTGTCAAAAGTGTGTACACTATGATGTACACCACGCATGAGTACATAAGCAACTACACAGAATATTTAATAAAGATCGGTTAAATTCTCTAAGAACTGTACTCATTAGCAAAGTGTGGCGCCAAATAGACCACCCTCCCCGTGGTAGATGTCCGTTTTACACTTTTTTCTGTCAAATATACTCAATAATAAGGGAACTATGTAAACTATCCCATGAACATTTAAAAAAAGTGATATCTTCAACATTTAATAGCAAATATGATGTCAAAATGTATAACAATATAGTGCCCTTATATGTATGGCGCCTTAAATGATTCAGCCTGGATATCTCTAGAAATTACCTATTGAAGTAAAGTATACTTGGCAAATCTCAAGAATTACAATTTAATCATGGTACACGTGGTAAATCTCTAAGATTTATAAGGTATACATTGTTGTAATAATTAGATATTTACACACTGAATCCTTTTGTGGTGGACCAAAGGGTTCAGTGTGGAAATCTCTAATAATTACAACTACAACTAGGTAATACCATGTAAATCTTAGATATTTCCACACATAACCCTTTGGTCCACCACAAAATGGTTCAGTGTGGAAATCTCTAATAATTACAACTACAACAAGTAATACCTCTTTAAAAAGGCAATTCTAAGAGAATGGCAAAGCTTAGAGAATTACCACGTATACATGTTTAAATTGTAATTCTTTAGATTTGGCATGTATGTACCTTACTTCAATAGGTAATTCTTAGAGATATCCAGGCTGAACCATTTGAGCCAATTGTTATAAGAATTTCAGTCTCATAGCTCAATCGAAACATTATTTCTCCAGGAAAGGAGAACCCGGGAAACCATAAAAAATATGGTGAAGCATAAATATATTAAATTATAATAGAAAATCAACGTTATCATACATTTTAAATTATAACACTATATAAGAATATTTTCAATGGGTAATATTGTACACAAACAAAATAATATAACATATTATCATTGATATATTGTTAAAATTAGGTATATATTAAAATGAAATGTATATATATGAAACATTGTTCAATGTAGGACCAATTCAAATGGTTAAAATCAGATTTTTGTTTTCACAAAACAAACCAAATACAAAATATAAATGAGCGACAAAAACTATAGAGAATAAAGATAAAGGAGAATTGGAATTCAATCAATGCATCGATTACGTATATCACAATAAAAACCGAAATAATTTAACAATGTAATTATATATGTATAAATATTACTCACATATCGCCTCCTAGTAATTTGATATTGAAAGTTACAATAGCGGCTCCGGCCCAAAAAATGAAAATCACTTCGGCGAACTGTGGTCCACCATCATTGGGAATGTCAAAAGTAACTTGGCTTGTGTTGCCTTGGAGAAGTCTGCAAATTTGGAGGCGAATGAAAGAAACGTAGAGGTTAATCAGGCTAAATATTCATAAGCGAAAATATGTATGACAATTATCCTATTTATTTATTAATATTTGGTATGGCTGAACAACAAAATACTTAAAAAAGTATATATATATGTATTAATTAAAATATTTAAAAGACATTAAAGTTATAATAATGAGCCGTATTATATATAACAAAAGAACAATTATAAATAGAGACAACAAATAACGATTACGGCCTTCATTCAATTGACATAATGATATAATGACATTCAAACAAAAAAGACATGACGATAAGCTTTATATAATTATAAATTTAAAAAAAGTTGAACCACAAATATAGTTTAGAGTGATTTTAAATTATGACAGTTGAAATGATGATGGCATACGAAGAATATCATTAAGTAGTATCATTTTATTCGGATTTCCATTTCTGTGAAACACAACAATATCTTTATCATGTTTCAAATCTTTCTTTTCATTTAATTAAAAAATAAATTATTATTTGATATTTTTGATAATTATATAATTTAACAAAACATATGACGTGTTATTTGGATTACTAGATATAGTAAAATTTTAATTAAAAAATAATGTTGAATAAATTCAATAATAAATTTAAATCTTAGTTCATGATAAGAATTTCAAGTTATGAAATTAAATTTTAAAGGTATTACCCCATAACTGTAAATAAGGATGATAAGCGTATTGTATTTTGAGACAAAATCATTATCAGTTAAAATAACTATTGTTGTTAAACATTATTGAACAAATAAAAGTATAATAGTTCCAATTTCATGTAGTGTTTACATTTTATAGATTACTTGTATTATAGTTAATAAAATTATAATTATTTACTAATGATATTATACGCAATCATTTAAATCAAAATATTTATAAGATCATATTTTGAAATAATTAGCATTTTTCTTATTGAATGACTAATTCTCTCTATTTCGTAGTGCGCATAAAAAAACTGTTTTATAATGTGAAATATATAAACACATCTAAAATTATTAAAAATAATGAATGACGAAAGTGAAATTTAAAATATTTTTTTAAATAAAAATAAGATTACAACCTTATAAAATAGCAAAATATTATTTTAAACATTTCGCAGGTAAAGAGCTTAAAGAGCTAACACAATTATCAGAAATTTCTTGTTTATAAATACATAATTTCATCGAAATTTTTACGTTTCTAAGATAAAATTTAATGTCAGATTTATCTTCTTCAAACATAGTTAGATGGAACAACAACTAAATTGATTAAACCCTTATTTAATTTAAATAGTATCCTATTGTATATTTGTAACAATTATCAATTTTAAGTAAAACAAAAAGCAGGCAACCTTTACTCTTGCGTTGTAATAGAACGTAACAATTCGAGGTTAAATATCTGTTTGTTTTGAATTAATTCATATTGCAAAATAATTTTTGAAACATTACAGAACAATTATTAGTGTAAAAAGTCAGCTAAAAAGGTTAAGATGAAACATGTTTATAGGTGACACTTACATTCCCATAATAGTGCAGAGGATTAGAGGACCCCAGAGATCCCCTGAAAGTAAATAAAAATACAGAATTTTATGAAAGTTAAGATTATACAGAAAAATATTATTTCAGCACAATTCTGTTTTCGATTATGCTTACACTCTCTGAGCAATGCTGTACTCTCCTTGGGATACAGAACATGATAAAATTTACGTCCAACTGCTTTTACGTCGCGTAACTGGAATAAAAAAGCATTTGTAAATATAATCAACATTTTTAAAAAAAGGGAAAATTAAATTCAAATAAAAAAAATCAGTCATGAATGGATATCTGACTCAGTTAACCCTGCGTGTGTATCGGAATAAGTATTTTAATACTTAAAGAAAATGAATTCCATTTTGTTAAACTTCAAACTAAATATTTGGACTTTGTCACCAAATTTATTGCATATATTTGTTTACGGTTGAAAAAATGGCCTTCACCCTCTGGTTTCATATTTTAATTCAAAGCACTCCCCTCATTGAGGTTTAATTAATTCTAAATATGACGCAAACTTGAAATTTGATTCGATAGTCAATGTGATACATTGCTTTTATTCATAAAATATTCACATTTTAACAGAACATTCCGCTTGATTTGCAGGAGAACGTCTTTAGCCAGTAACTAGCAACAAAAGCAATTTTGGGTACTAAACAGTTTTTGTGAATGTTCAGAAAATTAGATGATAACATTTGATTAATTTTATTATTTTAACATTCCTGGTTTTTAATGGAGATTACATGGTATGGAATTTATTATAATATTTTATTAAACATGTACATATTTAAAAAGTAAAACATGTTTATATAATACTAATAGAGTCAGTGTGATTGTATTTATGACGTGCTAAGGGGTTAAACACATATGTGCCACTTTCAACTGGAATACGTCCCATGAAACTCCTTAATGTTCTTTCACACTGTTTTCTCTCAAAATTAACAATTATATTCGTAAAAACATAGTACGAGTCATTTGTATTTATTGAATTCCATTTCGCTTCATAGCCGCGCAGAAGTCCTGCAGATTTTGTAAAATAAATGTTGTAAATTTCCACTAGATCTGATATAGTCAAATCTGAAGGGGAGTTTTTTTAATACTCTGAAACTAGATGTTTTAATATCAAGGCTATCCTATTTCCAACATTTTTGGAAATAGTTCTAAATACACAAAAATGTCGTCTTAGACAGCTTTCTAATTGATTGGTTCAATATTACATTAAATAACATTTGAATTTTAGTAGTTATTGAAAAACGACTCCCTTCACTGTGAATGGTAAATGACAATCCCTTTGGCGGGTTAATCCTAGCGGTATAAGACGCTTTTAGAACCCTATATAGCCGGACGAGGGAGTTAAATTAACTCAGCAGCATTTAGTGTATGCAGTTTAATATTCTACATCATTTAATACATTATGATCTCGTTTTTCAATACAATTATAAATAAACTCGTTTTTAATCAGATATTTAGTTAGCTGTCTATTTAGTGATAAATATGGGTTAAATACAATGTATTAAATTGGACAGAAACAAAGTGAACTAAAGAATATGACATCAGTACAATATTTTATTGGTGATGCATTTAATTATCTTTCTTTTAGAAAATGATATTTAAAAACTTAATCAAAAGATCAAATATTTTTAATTTATTAGCCATCTTAAATGAGACTAGTTGGTATATTATTTAATGATCAAGTTAGTGAGTTAATTCATTTTTATACAACTAGAAAATATTCAGAATTTAAAAAATATGATTTTTTAAATATAAAAACAATGTCACTAAATTCGTATTCTTAAAATAACTAATATAATATATTTGAAAACAGAAGTTCAGATTATCATAACAAAAACAATAGTGGTGTAATATTTAAAATCTACTAATAAACAGTGATTGATAAAGTATAGTACTTATCTAGTATGGTAAAATATTAAAAATCACGTGATAAACGTATAAATTACTATTGTGTCCTTGACAGGTTCATCCAATGTAGATAAATGACCATCACGTTGTGAGCTGTGTTCTGTTGTGCCAGATATGTTCCCCTCAAGTGACATATGACGTAATGTCTAAATGATATGAAAATATACACAGATAGATTTAAACATTTAATTAAAAAACATGACAAAACATTATGAAAATGATCAAGTTAGTAACCCTTTGAGTGTTGGTTTTTTGTTCAGAAGTTACGCAATTGAAGGTAGGAATATCCCACCTCTCTAAATTAATAATGTTCTGAACAAAATAATACTTATATTGCGCCTAAATAATTTAATTGATTTCTTATAAGAAAATAGATTTTTGAGTTCCATTTGGTGCTTTGTTTCTATTTTACTGGTACCTATAGACACCTCTTCTTTGTAGAAAAGGCCGATGATCTATTTGGTCCACTATGTTAGGTAGAGAGATTGATGAAGTTAACACCCATGATTTATATAATCCACTGGTTATTTGCTTGGAAATAATTTCATCCAAACAAAGAACTGTATGGGATGCAGAACAATTGTAGATGTAAGTTAACATCTCAATATTATTTCATTTTCACTTTATTCCTTGTTTCTTCTGAGATAGTGAAATACTGGTTTAGCTGTATGAAAGTGTTTGCCATTTTTGTTTAAGATGAGTTGTTGTTTAATATAATAATAAAGAAAATTTTAAAATTGTGTTTAAGGAAATGTATAAAAAGTGGAGATTTCAGGCAATTCTATGGAACAGACATGCTTATGTGGTTGACAAACCATGATTCAACATTGTCAAGTCTCGAGTCCTACTTTCAACTTTCTGTTTTCTAACTAGATGGACAAAGAGACAATTTAAATCTTTGAATATTATCATGACATAACTTTCCATATCCATAAACATTCAGGAAAGAGATTGATAGATGGAGGCACCACTGGAACATAATTTTATCAGGGCAAAAATTTCCTCATTCAATTACAGATACCCTCCTGTATATAAATGTCTAGTTAGAATCAACCTCAAATTAGTCTGCATTTTTATGCATCTACTACTTCTGCAACCATGAAATGAAACAATTTGAGTCTTTAATTGCAGATGCAGTAGGCCTACATTGAACCAGAAAACACTAAATCCATTATTAATGGTTTATATACATAAATACACTTTGGCTAGATGACCTTAAAATCAGAAAGTCAGAACAGATAGGTTCACCAAGTTTAAATCTCTGAGGATGTAGATGATACATAATTTTGTGTAACTTTGGTATATTTAGTTTTTGACATGCTAATCATTATGGTTCACATTATGTTTCTACCTTTACCAAACAAAATATTTTCCACTGCCCAATTTATATGAAAAAGCCAATATATTTTTCCAGTAAAATGCCAGATCTCTAGGATTTCAAATTGTGACAGTGTCCAATATCAATAGCATAGCCTCTAACAGACACAAAGCACGTTTGTATTTTAAAGTTAAGAATGCATATAAATGTACTAAAATTCGATTTATTATATAGTAAATTGTTTTAAAAATAAAGTATTTATTAATTAAAAAAATTATAATTGTTACTTTTTAATATCTTTTATGAAGGTGCCCTAGGTGGGCAATATTTTATTACATTATCACAACCTCATAATATTATTATGCCAAATTTATATAATTATTAACAAATGTTATAAAATCATTTAATCTAATTTATATATTTGTTCCATTGATTTATCATTAAAATATATAACCTTTAATTTTGAAAGTAAATTAGTTCCATAATTTGTAGGAATTCATGCTCTCTGGCTAATGACTATCTAAGTTCATTATCTGTTACTAACATATTACATATAATTAATAGATTTTTTCTATAAACACAATAATAATTAATATTAATTTATTAAGTAAAAACATATACAGTATCATGTAAAAAAAGTTAATTTTATTTAGTTTAATTATAAATACAATATATTATTTTATAAATGGTTATTTCAATTATTAATTTTTAACCATTAAATTATTAATATATTTTAGTGAACAATGCATTGTATATAATACAATTAACCAATTAAATTGAAAGGATACAGAGAAAAGTAATGATCTATTCTACTTAATACCACTATATAGTATTCAAAATATGTTGTACTTATATGGATGCTAGTGATGATAAGTGAATTTGGACAGTTTGCAAACTTTATGGATGGAAAGCAAATTTCCTAAACAATCTGAAAGAATGCAATGGTTTTTAAACTGTTGGGATGGAAATCAAATAATAAATTACTCTTAAATGGTAAGCAAATGATACTCAAATAAAACAATATATAAAAAGTCTTCATACATTATTAATGATACTGCTGTGATCTAATTGTAATTAAAGTATTGATAAAATAATTATAAATTTACTTATAGTTTCATACTGTTTCTATATTATACATTTTATGAACATTTAAAAGCTTTGTATCCACTCTGCTATTATTGTGAATGAATTCAATATTACTTTGGAATATTTATAAAACGAAAAAATATGGGATATTTGCTGTAAAAATAAATAATAATTTGTTTACATTATGCACTGTTTGCAAATTAATAATTTAATAAAAATCTAAAACAATACTGAATATGAACTTCATTTTTCTTTACAATGGAGTTAAGAATAAAAAAATGATAATGTATGGTTGTTGGAAATATTAGTAAAGTAGATTTATTTTTATGAAAATAAAGTAATCCACAATCAGTCCAGATCATAATCAATTGAAGTATTTTCAGTTTTATTTATATTCCTTAAAATTTTTAATATTTCCTTAAAATAATTTTTAATGATTTAATTATTATAGTTATTGATTTTAATAAAAATTGTATACCAATGGCCATGGTTTTTTTTAACTATCTTGACAATTTTAGACTTTAAAAAAATTGCTTTCCATCAATTCATAACATGGTCATAGACAAATTATATAATCCAGCATTCCCAAATAGGTATATATTATAAGGTGGCTATTAGTATTAAGGATGTTTATGTTATAATATAGATCTGTATTATAATATAAGCATCCTTTATTTAATTAATCTATCCTTTATATAATCATAAAGGATCTATAAATAATAATATATATTAGTTATGATAAATAATATTTTTTAGTTATAATAAATTATAGTTTATAAACTATGACTATGTCATAATATATAATTTATTATTAATATAATTTTATATAATGATGAGTTAGTTTAAAGATAAGTACAATAAAAAATAGTTATAGTAAATATAATCTATTATTATTAATAAAGTATTATAAATAATGTTTAATATTAATAGTGATAGATAGTACTATAAGCTTGCAGTTTTTAAATGCCATACATTTTCTGTTCATATTACATACCTTAGAGTTACAAATTATAGTAAATATTTTTTTAATATGAAAATTAATAGCAAATAGTGATATTTAAGTTGTATACATTATCATATTCATATATTCAATTATGAATAATTACTAATGTTAAAAACTGCAAATTGATTCATACTATTAATTGAATTTAAACAGTTAATAAATGCTATATATAATGTTATTCACAATTTTTTAATGTTAAAATGAGTGTGAGTAAACAATTTTTAATAAATATGTATTATTACTAACTTAACTTAATACAGAGTTTGACTAGAATTTGTGATTATGTATGATGTATATGCTATGAATTGACTAATAGTCAGACACATCAGAACATTTTGAGTGTTGGGGGGGGCTCCATTTGAAAAGGACACTTTGAAGATTTCCAAAAGGCTACCTATAAAATAACATGAAAAACATATCACCCAATAATTATAATTTATACTCCAATATTTTATGTATATATATCTACTTGGAAAAATAAATACCTTTCAATATTTTACTTATATCTCAAATTCTATAATAGCTATGAGTATGACAATTTTATATTTTTCTCATCTCTGGAACATTTCCATTATATGTTGAAAATATGTCAGGGACAGGGTAATTATAACATTATACACGTTTACCACTAGAAAATGTTATTAATGGATACAAATACCTTCAGATATAGTGGTAATTTTTAAAAGTGGTAATTTATAAAAGGGCATAACTATATAATATGTATTTCAATATTGGGGGGGGGGGGCTGAAACATATCGCAGCCCCCCTTGGCCTTGTTCCGGCATACCTGATAGTAATATAAGTTATAACAAGTTTCAAATAAAATGTGAATTTAAATACTGAGTAAATATATATTATGGTGAATAGCGACTGAGCGATATTCAACAAAATTCACATATGCATATCGTAAATAAAATGGTATAACATATATTATAGCTATATTAGTATTAGTATTATACTATTACTGACACTGTTGCCATGCCCAGTTACAATACTTTAATATTGTAATATTATAAATAGTTATAACAAAATGATGAACGCCACTTACAATATCAGTTTCATGAAATTCTACCTCCGAATCTGACCTGATATCAGTAGAAGACATCGTTAATGATATTTTTCAATAAACTTATTGGACGTAGATGATAATTTAAACTTGACAACGGTAACGTAAATAAACATATTTTAAACAAATTATACTACAATGAAGGAATATATATATTTGTTAACACAATATTATAATTTATTAATCAAGAACAACTAGACGTTTTTAAATACATACTATACAACTTTGTCCTAGGTGGAAATTACAATACACGATTTCAAATATTTACACTTAAGCGACTCAAGGCTTCAGAATCAAGGCTCTGGGTCCGTCTATTAGTGTTTAATTTAACATATACTGGCGTTCGTGTAAATAATTAAGAATATTAATGAATTGATATGAATAATATTAATAAAGATATCATAATAGCATTTATCATAATATATTATACAAAGAAATTAGGAGGTTTTATATTGCAGAAATATCATTGTAAGGAATGAAAAAAAAATCATTGACAGGAATTCATGAACCGAAATATGAACTTTTATCATATAGATAGGAAACAAAATATAGTATAAGATAAGGTAATACATTCATAAAGCATATAACTTAAAAATAATGGAGATAGAGCGTTCGGAAAGGCCCAGATTATAAAGTTGATAAACGTATACACAAGCCTAACATAAAAGTATACATTATATATATTTAAATACCTAAAGTCCACCCTAAAATTCCTAGATTATCTTATGCATATTCTACGTTTAAAAAGCACTACTTTAAATACATTTTTTACATTATAGTTCGATGCATAGATTATAGATTCTATGGTAATTTTAATAAAGATTTAAAGTATATAGGGTTGCATAATTTTTATCATATTATATTTTAAACTATTTTTCAATTATGCAATTGGTATAGTCGATCAGATAGTTTTCGGTGCAATTTATATTCTCTGTTTTTCAAACAATTCATTTCTAAAATATATATGTAAGCTTATGTATTTATACAAAATTACGATATTTATTTTTTGTAAATTTATCAGTGGGTTTAAATCACATTATTATATAATTATACCATTTCAGTTCTAAAATTGAAATTAAATTTTTGCAAGAAATAGACCATTTAACCCTAACTTTAGCCTTAGCTGCGGATTATAGAATATGAGAATATATAATACTTAGGTGAAGTAATACAATATATATATATATCGATAAATACATATTACATTGTATGTGCATAAATTTAGGATATATTTTCAATTTAAACAATCTATGAGATAATAGGTATTACTTAAAGTTTCAGAATTAAAAATAGAAAAATATACGATTTATTAAATATTAAGAAATAAAATATATTAATTGTTTAAAAGTTATTAATTATAAAATGTAAATGTTAATTAAATAATATTTGCAGTTTATAATTGTTATGCAATTACTTTAACAGTATTGTACTTCCAAATATAAAGATATTCAATTTAAAAAAGTATAATACACTTACCGAAAATAGGAAGATAAATTCATTCATTCATTCATTCATATAAAAATGTTTTTCATAAGTTTGCACCTCTACTTTAATAGTATTTAAATTTGGTTAGAATAATTTATTGACATGCATAATATTTAAATTAATATGAATGTCTAAATATTGACATGAAATTCACATATATCATTAACAACATCAGTTCGACATATATTTCCTAAGAATTATACAAAAAGTTAATAACCTTAATTAGAATTTTTTGGTATTATTATTGAAATGATGCAAACTTGTGACTCATTATGTATAAACCATAATTAAAATAACTTACCTTGTTTTTCAAATGGAATGATAACTCATGACACATATATATATTCTCCTGTCCAAAAAATAAATGTAATCAAATTTTTAATATATTATATTATAACAATAGCCTATGTGTAAAATTTTGTTTGTAAACTCTTTAAAATTAAAAAATGATGAAACTAGTAAATATTCGCTTTCTATCTAATTTAAATGTAATTAAAATTAACAATTAAAAAAATATATATATATATATAATATTAAATACGCTATTAATAAACCTAAATGCGAAATTTTAAAATTATGAATAAGTTAGAAACACTAAATAACAAAATAGAGTTTTATAGTTAAGTTGGTATGTATAGGCCCATTTGATATTTAGTTATTCATATTGAAGATTGAGATCATTTTATCAATCCAATTTAAAAAATATATATTTTAATACAGTTTTATTTTACATTTTAAATATGCTGCAATACGAAGTGTAATGTTTGAAATTTGTTAAAATTTGACTTATTAATACCGCATACATATTCTTTATCTTTAATCTTTCCTCTTTATCATGTAATATTCACTTTATTTCATAATCTATGTTACATATGTTCACATCTGATTGAGCCTCAAATTGTGAAATATAGGAGTCAATATTGTTCAAAAGTTAGTATAATAAATTTTCAGAAAAATTTCTCCTGTTGGTTCTTGTCAGTGACCACATAATTAGATATTCTTTTCTAAAAAAGATTTTTCGCGTTTATAACTAGTATGCGGTTATTTCAAAATCGTTTGGAGATATTATCTTCAATTGATAGAAATGTTTTTGTGTAATTTAGTGAAATTGATTTAATTGATTAAGAATTTACGCCGCCATCGGTGACATATTTTAGACTAAATTTAATAGGTTTATATTCCCACTGTTTCATGTTTTGGAGTGAAAATGTTTTCATTTTCATATTGAATCTAAGTATAAAACATCAAAAAGTATTGTAATCCTTAGTAAGGTCTATCTAGCGTGTTGTAATAAATATTATTATAAACAAAACAGCCCATTATATTTAAACAAAAACCTAATTTTTGCCACAAAACCTGTTTTCTCAAAACAAGTAACTGTATGGCTACCCAAATTTTAACCATTATGCCATCGCAAGCGAACACCCAACCACTCAGCAGAAAGGTTTCCATACAATTTATAGATATTATATACTTCTGGAATTATTTACTAAAGGGATGTTTTCTAAATTTCTACCTATTTTAGATTCGCATTATTTTTAATGCGTCTAAATTTGATTTCTATTAAAAAAAAAAATTATATAATTTTTTATAATTTTTTAATATAAAACATACAATTACTTTCTTCTTTATAGTCGTGTACACTGGTCCATGAATGTACACGTTGTCTTCAATTGATGGTTACATTATATTACTGCACAGTTTCATTATAAATGTTCTTAAATTAGTCTTGAATTAATTAATTTTATAGAAATATATTCGTCCATTCATAGATTAAAATCTTTATTCAAATCATAATTATCTATTGTCTAAATCAAAGTTGCAGTCTTTTCTATATTAGTAGGTATATTATACCTGAATTTGTGTATACTAAAATTAAATCAAACAATTTTAATAATGTGTAGGAATAAATATACTTATTCACTCGCTATTAAAATTTTGAATTGGAAAATATAGTTTATATTTTTATTTCTTATATGTGGTTTATGTTGTTTATATAATGTTTCCTTAAATAGTCGAATTCAATACCTAGAACATTTTTTCTAAATATCCGCAAAATTTTCGTTGGTATTATATTACAAATATTTATATTTTTTGCATGAATTTTTTAAATTAAAGAATTTAGAGAATGTTATGCAATTGAAACAGTCTAAAAAGTAACGCAATTGGAATGTTTTATAAATTAAAAATTCAGGCTATATGAAAACAAGAAAAATGTATAAAAATATACGTATTATCGTATTTTTTATATTGCATAGTAAATACACTTTTAGAAAATTACCTAAATCATATAACAAACGTAACGGACATTATATATTTTATCATTAATTGTAAAATTATAATTAATTATTAAAAAATGTATATATAAAATAGACTAACAAAGAAAAAAGTGTTTTACAAAAATGTTACACACCGAAAAAGATTATTTGGATATGACAAACATGTTGATTAAAATAAATATTATAATTTTTAATAAAAGATTGTAAAAAGAAGGAAGAAAGGAAGATGATTTATTATTTTTCTCATGGATTTTGGATGTATAGTGCCAACCTATAGATATTAATCATACATTCTTAATATAGTATCGTATCATATCATACCATTTGTATTTTTAATTTTCTATATTAGCTGCTAATTGTACAAATTCGAACTAAACATGAATTCGTTTATAAATGTAATTTTATAATTTTTAATTGTAACATAATATTGGGATACGTAACGTTTGGCAGATGAATGCCTGAATATATATTTATAAAAAAATACGATAAAATATATTTCTATAGATTTATTAGATATGGAGTATTATAAACTTAATCAATATTTAAATACCGACATCATAGTTATAATACATAAATACGTATAATATGTAAAGAAAGTAGTATATTCCACTATTAGAAATCTATGTATTCTATATTGTTCATTATCTAACACCAAGCTCATACATTTTCAAAGTACATAATATTTAAAAGTGTACGTAGTTTAGTCATATTAGCAATAATATTATTTTGTTGATAACTTGAAGAATTAAAAACCTATTTAACCAAATTTGTACTCATTAATAGTTATCTTTTAACATTCTCTTATTTAAGTTAACATACCTGTTTCTAACCAAAATGGTTCAAAACGTAAATATTGACACATTGATGTCACTTGCGCAAAGTGAGTCTCAAAACCAAAGCATCTTGCGGGTGAATCATAAACATGTAGAGTGTAGCAACCTGATTCCCTTTCGATTATCATCCATGTGACATATTGGTATGTATCTTTACGGGCTGGAATGATTGAAACGTATCGCCTAAACAATTTAAGATAAAAAGACATACTTTGGTGAAGATAACAAAGGAGTCAATCAGAGATGTAAAACATTAGTTTATTATACGTGAACTAAAGTGTATATGACACTTTGTGAAAGTATACTGAAAAAATATGACATCTATATACAATTCTGAATTCTGAATTTTGAATTCTCAATTCATTTTTATTAAAATATGCATTTAACTTACATATTTTAAAACACACATCAGGAGCGGATCCTTAAAATTAGGAGGGTCAGGGTCCAATTAAAAAATAAAGATAACATTTATTAACTGACCATGAAAAATAAATAAACGGAAGTATATTTAACTTAATATTGCACTTAATGGTTCTTTTAAAATTTGTTGCATATGGGGTCTGAACCTTCAGGATCCCACCCCTGGGTCCGTCTTTGTACATTTAATGTAATCAAAGTCATAATTAAATAAATAAATCTTGCAAAGTTTATGATATGCCCAGCTACTATAATTATTATGTTCCAGAACATTTAATCAATATGCAAGAGTCTGTAAATATTTCAAAAATTAGTAGTATCCTTTTTCACATCAACAGAAAATATAAAAAAATATTTGTTTAATCTAATATCTGATAGGTAAAATCGTTAATCGGAGACAAAACCAAGACAACTACATCAAACAACATTACAAGTAAATATTGGGTTGTGTGGTTTAACTCGTTTATAGAGTGCATAGCATTACAGAGACTACTGTCCTACAATAACACAATATCACCTAATTTAAATACAAATACTAATCGGTTTCATTAGTTTCATGAGTTTCACAAGTTTATGTTTCAGAGTGTATTATTTATGTATTTTAGTTAATCTATATGCATACTACTTATACTAATTTATATGCATACTACTTATACTAATTTATATGCATACTACTTATACTAATTGATATGTATACTACTTATACTAATTTATATGTATATCGACTATATTTAGCTACTTTTTAAAATTCATTTAATGAGCTGTTCTAAAACTAAAATGACGTCAGGCAAATATATATACAACATATTATAACATTTTAATTAAACATGATATATAGTTAGTTTAACAAACGTTTTTCAATTGAGTTTCACTTTTCACACATTGCAAGATGTTATTCATTTTTATACTGTAATTTCAGTAATATTGTAATACTGTAATATTATAATTTATACTGTAATTTTCATTTTTATACTGTTTTTATGCCATAAGTTTATAAATATTTCAATAGATAAATATGATTTTTGATACAAATTGTCAAAAACATATTTTATATTGTACAAAACATTTAAAAATCATAAAAAATATATATACATATATATATAAATTTAAAAATATATAATTCTGCATTTTATAAAAATATTTTACCAAAACTCTTTTTATAATAATATTAAAAAATTTGAGTCTTCTAATTCTGAAAATAGATTATGCTATGTACCATTCACATTTTTTAATCTCCATATATTATACAAAATACTAACTAATTATTTTTGAATAATTATTATTTATTATTTACAATTTTACTTATTTTAATGATCCTTTTTTAATTTTTAACATATTTTAATTTCATAAAAAAAGTAAATGAAAGGGCAGAATTTTTTATTTAACGTTTTCAAATGCAAACTATCAGATATACTATTATGCAACATTGCTTACTTTTTTTCACTAAAAAATTATTTATTTATTTACTTAATACAATTAATAATAATAACTTACGTTGGTCTGTCATTCCATGACATTAAACTAGCCTCATTGACGCCCAGTGTCAGTGTTCGGTAGCCCTTATGTTCCAAATACCCAGGTGATCGCATTACTAAAGAACTTGATCTCTGTTCTTTGTACCAGTATTGGTCCCTATACAGGACGGACGAGGAGTTGTCACAAAGTGTTAAAAATAGATTTCGTTTTTCATGGTAACACTCTGTTGAAGAACAAAATATTTAACAATGAGAAACAAAGCAACAATCTAGCGAGGTAAATAATGAAATATAGTTATTATTGAACATCTTATTTTGCTTTTTAATTAATATTTACTTTTTATTATTAACATTAAGTTTTTTTACACTTCTTTTAAAAGCAGCAAAATCGCAATTTAACCGTGCTGTTAGGTGACTAGGCACTATAATTAAGATTTTTATTCACGAAAAGGAGGTGTAATACTATTATGTATTGTATCGGGCAATTTCTAGTTAGACTATGGGATATAGAATATTCCATATTTAAATATAATATCGACATATTATAGTATATCATCGACATAGCTCAGTATATATTAATATTATCAGTATTATAGTAATTAAACAAGGAATGCATGATTTAATGGCATCAATAGCAATGCTTCTTGAGCAATGCTTACAGCTTGGTAAGCGATTGTTCAATGACACAGCATATCAGACTTCATTACAAGCGGATTGTCGATTGCGATCATGGTGCTGCTCTCTTTTAATGGATTTTGTGCCCGACTTTTTCGTTGTCACATATTTCTTGAATGATAAATGGGATTAGTTATTAACAGAGACTTTAATATATCAGCATACACAACTTTGTAAATAAATTTAGAATATATTATTAATTATTTAAAAAATTGTATTAAAATGTGATGAATCATTATCCATCCAAATTTATTTATTTATTTTTGAAGGAATTAAAAATCTGCAATACAGGCCTATTTATTTGGTTGTGACTTAAATCCGGAGGAAAAAGCGGAGGACAAATCCTAAGAAAATTTAACCTATTTTTCAAGGTCATCAATGCAAAAGTATCTAAAATAAACAAAATGAATTTTAAAATAATCAAATTAATTAATAAAAACAAACGTAAGGGATTTTAGAATGTCGATAAAAATGGTCAAAATACGTATACATTTAAATTAATTCTGAAATATACAAATAAATAAATTATAACTAATTTTAAGTAATTATTGCATTTTGTAAATAAAAATTGTTTGTTTATATTTGTTACTTGTTTTAATGCCGACCTTAAAAACGAGTTATTTATTCCTCCGGTTTTGCCTCGGTTTTTTTTCCTGCGGATTTAAGTCACAACCTATTTATTATTCGATTACTTTTTATTACTTATTAATTATTTATTACTTATTCGATTACTATTATTACTCGATTAAAAGAAATTTACATCTTCATGTCTCCGTGCGATAATACTTCAACGATTAACTGTTAAATTATCGAGATGAGTAAAATGTTTATTAATTATGTTTATTGAAAAATAATATATATCAAACCAAAAGTAAATTGTTTTGCTAATGCTTCAAGCAATAACTTTGAAGCATTATATAATCCATTAGAATTTACCTAGTTTAAATTGCTGTATATTCTTAAAGCAAAGTGTCAACGTTTTAATCCACTGATATTTATTATATAATGTTTTTTTAAAGTCAACAATAGTAAAAATTGTAAAACACGAAAACCACAGTTTGAATAAAAACACAACTATAATTATTTAAAGAAAACCATTTCTTCTAAACAAATTGTGATGTTGTTGTTCATTGTGCATTGTTTAGAAATGTTATGAAAATGATCTATCTATCTTCTTTCTATCTTTTCAATCAACTGTACTGTCTATATTATGTGCATGTTAGAGTTTTACGATGAATGTTAGTACCTTGAATAGGACTTTATCAAGAGGATTTGTGTCGGAGATCGTAAAGCTTACCGAAAACACTGGAAAAACCGAAAACACATGGAAAAATATCTTATCATTTGATTGTTGATCAAAAAAGTTGCTGAATTCATTTAAAGTGTTTTTGGTAATGTGTTGTCGTATGTGTTAAATGCTTTGAAAAGGTTTTTATTTAAATTTTACACGTTTTTCTCATAGAATTATTTAGTTGGTGAATTCAACAATTGCAGTGTTTGTCTTAACTTGTTACAATATTATTTTTAATTTTGATAAATCTGAGTGTGATCACCCTTGAAGTTTCTAGTGTTTTAGGTCTTCCAAATAATTTTGTGTCATTTGGTAAATTTGCCTTACACAGTTTTCATTTTGTCCATACTTGAGATCTAGAGAATGTCGTAAAATTTGTTATTATATATATATTACACAGGAAAGCTATACCCTGTGAGGGTTTCACTTCATTAATGTGATGATAACGCAAAGAAATATAAAATCTTGTTATTTAGGAAAGATTTTGCAACCTGTTTATTGAGATGTTTGTTGATAAAAATTAAAATTTATGGAAATACATTAACTTTAACAAAAAATTTATGTTTTAGAAATCTATTGACTTTAAGATTTAAAATTGATATTGTACCAACATAACAAATATCTGTGGAATGAGATTTTGAAATTTTATTAAATTTTTTAACGTTTTTTGCAACAGATAACGTTTTTGGTTGATCTGGATTGATTTAGTCAATGCTGCTAAATTATTTTTACGGAATGGACATTTCTAATTTATTAAAAACGCGTTTCAATTTTTTATACAATAATATTCGATATAATTATTATATAATAACTTTTTTCAATAAACATAACTCATATAACAAATGTATTGTTATAAATATATACACATATATATAATGTATTTCTAACCGTAAATATTTTGAATAATATTATTAACATATACAAAGTAAACAAAACATAAACAAAAACATAAACATAAACAAAGTATATCTTACTTGTATCACTTTCCGGACACACAATTTTCAAAACTAAAAATCAAAATACAGAGAAGCATTTTAATATTTTAAATAAAAGGAATAATTTTATGATGATAACGAATTTCTTCTCTTGATAGAAGATTTGCAAGCCTTGCATAATAGGACTGTCTGTAAAACACTACAAACTACTTCCAGTTCCAGAAAATATGGGATATACCTATCTCATGCAAAATGTTATTTCATAATGGCAATAAAAGTACCATATGAATCAATATAAGAGAATAACAGTTTAACTATGTTTTATATAACTATATTTTATTGTATTGAAAACTAAATACAAAAAAGTCTTTATTTAAAAGATATTATCTCAATAAAGTTTATTTAAAATTGTACTACTTTCCAGGATTGTTTATTATTATTATTTTTATATTATTATTTGTGTCGTGTAGTTTTAGAAAGGTTTGGAATTGTAACGAACAATCAATAAAATAAAATAATAAATTATTGTTTTCGATTTAAGTTATTTTATTTAATATAATTTTAACAAAAAATTAAACATCATTTTTTTTTTGGTTTCCCCTGTGATTAATATTTTTACAACATTTATAGTATAGATATACCCATTTATATAATCATTTGTGTTTTTCTGAAACTCATTTAGCACTGTACAACTATGTGCAAATTTATATATCATTTTATTTCTAAATTATTCTACGTTATTAACGTCGGATAATTATATCTATATTATTGTCTTGTGCAAGCTGAACTGATGTTTAAGAAATCTAAGTAGGTGATTCTTAAAATCACAGTAAATACTTTTAGAAATATATTAGTATGACAATTCTTTTTTTCTAAATCCTGATATCTTTATTAGGTATTCATTTGTTCAAGATCACAAATGTTGTCATTAATGTATAGATATATGTATATATTTATTGATTTAAATATTAGAACCGTTATAAGAACTATTTTATTGATTTTGTCATATGTAACTTGTTTGTATAATAGTATAGTGATATAAATAGAATTATGTCACCCAAGAATTTCAATCGGTAATAATCTAAAATTATATGTGAATGACTCAAAGAAATAATATTAATTATGTAATGTATAAAGTACAAAGAATTATCAAAGCACAATAGTATATATAGATTATACAATGTAATCAAATATTATTATCAGAATTACATAATCATGATTGATTAATAGTTTATAATTATTGCAGTAACTTTAATCCGCAGCGGAAAATTATTATTTTCATTTTACGCGGAATTTAATTTAAATAAACAATAACAGATTATAGTAATACATCAGTTTTACTTATTTATTTTCTGAAATATAATATAATTTCACACACTATATATAACAAAGGAAGTTGAGCAATTACTTTCTAGTTGGAAAATATTAGTTTATAATACAAAATTGAATTCACGTCATAGAATTGTAAAGAAAACTTATTTCAATATGTTTACAAGATAATGATAAATTACCAGCATTTATTCGAGATGTAATAAATTATAATATAAGTTTACAGGTTCTTTGTTTTAAAATATAATTCCAAATTAATAAAGTTTCACCTATTCTAGTTCCGCCAAATCCGCATTTTGTATAGAAATGATGCAAGGAATTATGTAACCAATTTTCGTATCATTTCACCTGATCTTCAATGAGTTAGAGTTCACTAAAAAAATATCAACTGTCAATGGTTCTTGATATTTATCTGCTTATTTATTCACTATTTTGTGATTTACATTTTATTATGATTATATTAAAATTACCGAAGATTATATTTAAATTACAGATGATTATATTTAAATTACCAATGATTATATTTAAATTACCTATGATTATATTAAAATTATCTATAATTATATTAAAATTACAGATATTATATTAAAATTACAGATATTATATTAAAATCACCTATGATTATATTAAAATTACCGATGATTATATTTAAATTACCGATGATTATATTAAAATTACCGATGATTATATTAAAATCACCTAGATGATTATATTAAAATAACATATGATTATTTTAAAATTAACGATGATTAAATTAAAATTACCGATGATTATATTAAAATTACCCATGATTAAATTAAAATTCTCGATGATTATATTAAAATTACCTATATGATTTATGAAAATTGTTATCGTTTATATATTTATTAAAAACTTGTGTAGGCATAACCTAATTTTTAATTACAACAATTTTAGGTGAAATGAAATTTAGCCTCTTTCTGTGAATAGCAATAAGCGAAATGAGATTAGGTGAAATAACGTTTACAAGATAGGCACATTAATAACAATAAAAATGCAGGTACCGTTGGTGGCATCATGATCTTTGACTTTAAATTATTATTGTGTCTGTATTAATATTTGTATTTCAATTATTTTATTAAGTATTTTGAAATAGGTGAAAAGAAAATTTTTTGAATAAGGTGAAATGAGATTAGGTGAAATGAGATAAGGTGAAATGAGATTATGTGAAATAAGATTAACTGAAATGAGATTAGGTGAATGAGATGTCACCGTTATTAGAGACTTTTAAATAGTGACCAAGATCTCTATCCCCTATATGTGTAAACTTGTGCCATAATTGTACTTAAGATTGGTATCATTTGACTGTTTGTATATTTCGGATCTATTCGTATATGTGAAATTTAGCGCATGTTTATCTATGCTATATCGGGGGGCTCAATAGAACATAATATATCTACATGTTTTTTAAATCTAAAATATCTGTATGGATTATTGCCGTTATACCTTATAAAACTTTTATTTGTTATTATTATTTCTGATAATCGAAGTGAATAAGTAATGTTGTAATGTGCTGTTTTCATATATGTGAAATACTACCTTCATTATTACTTATTATTTTCTCAAAAAAGTTAACTCATTTCAATAATTTTTGCTGTTCTAAACACATGAAGATCATCGCCGAAAAATTATATATTTTTTGTCTCATCGAAATCAATCTGTAAGTAACAAAATCAAGCTGAGTGAACGTCGGAATCCTCATTGAAATCATTGTGCAATATATGGCCATAATACATCGCAATAAGCACTGACTTATAGCTATTCTGCTAGTCTATCTATTTATTTTCATTCTACTATATTAATATATATGTATATGTATATATATTGTATATAATATATATATTGATTTAATCAGCTGTAAATCACTAAAATGTCTATAACTTCGTTAAATTTCAACCGATTTAAAAAAAGTGACACTAGCTCATAGCTATTCTAAATGTCAATCTTTTAAATTATATTTTACTACATAAAAATACATTAAAAAGTTATACTACTTACAAAAAGTAGTATAAAAGATATGGCTTATGTTGGTGAGTCATCATACCAAGTTTGGTTGTCATAAGTTGTAAACATCAAAAGTTATACGCTAAAAACAAAAAAGACGTTACGAATAACGTCATTTTTCGTCCAAAATTTAAAAAAACGGTCCATAAACAATATTTATAATTTAATAATAAGATTATAATGTAATTAGACACTAAGTAGTATTAAAAAATTCACATCATAAGTCATCATACAAATTTTGGTTGTCACAAGTTACTACCCTATAAAGATATACCCAATAAAGATGTTGGTGTATTTATGATCCATAATGATCCACATCGTAAATATATATACTGAATATATTGGCGCGAAAATTAAAAATCATTTTACTAGGTCTATTGTTAGGAGGGGATTACATTACAATAACGGTTATAAGGGAACATTAAACAACTCTCATTCTATTTTGTGAAAATACTAACTTTTTTTGATTGCAAGGCTTTCTCTTTAAAATATTTATCAGGCTCATGTAGAACTGCCGACCCCAATTCAGTATTTTTTGAACAAGTCTGCATTTTTCTGTATTTTATCCAATAAACTTTTTTATCCAAACTCATAACTGAGCTGAGGCTTCCATAAAATCCCATACAATTTTTAATATTAAGAATCGATTCATTTGCTGTTTTAGGGTAATTGTCATCTTCCTGTATGTATATTCAGGTTACGAATGGATTGTTTATTTGCTACTATTCACTCTTATATAGGCGAAATCAAGATGTAGCATGTTGCGTGTTTTCCAAGAAATAATGAGATTTTAAGAATTTGGTTTCCAATTTCGTTATTCAGTCTAAACTTTATAACAGTTTGGAATGAATATTTGGTTAGTTGATTAAACTTTTCGACCTTAACTATTTTGTAAGGTAATAGGAAGAGGGACAGTCGTGTGTTCATCGAACACATTCTGTAAACACGGCACAAGGAGAGTACAAAATCTTGATATTGTCTTCTTATTAAATATTATGAAACTGTTTACTGTTATTAACAATAGTAGGTACGTATACAGCAAAGATTACATTTTATCATGAAACTTCAAATGAGAAATTATTTAATAAAATGTTAACAAAATTCTTTTTTTATTGTTGATGCAATAATTAGAAAAGTATTTGACCAAACATTTAATTTAAATTTTCAAATATACGGCATAGGCATTTATTTTAATTTGATTAAAAATAATGTCAATAAAGAAACATGTGCATGACATTGAAATATACAGAAATGTAATGAAAAACGTTAATATGCACTATCGGTTTAAATTATTAAGTTTTGTAATTTGCCACGGTTAGCCTATAATATATTTTGAGAACTGTTGTATGAGGACAATTCAAATATCGTTGCGAAGTTTTTTTGGCCTTAAAATTATATATGATATATTTATATATATATTTATATTTATTTATTATATATATATATATGATAGTTAATAAAATGTTAAATAATATTTATAATCATATATTTTTATTAATACTTATATTATATATTCAAATATTTTAAACAAAGTAAAATTCTTTTATGGGATTATGTTATATATTAATAATTTTACGTTTAATATTTTTACATTATTTACATTATTTTTACATTATTATACAACGTCGTTAAATGTAAAAAAAATATTTAATATGCTTAATTCAATTTCATTTTCTCAGAGTATTAAATGTTAAAAATTGTCTACATTTCACAGAGAGAGATATTTTATATTTTTCCTGCATACACATTTTAAGGTATTTAGTATAGTTTAGATTGTATTTATAAAATTTGGAAAAATATCCAAAATATGTTGCAGTGAAAGAAACAAGTTGATTCAAATTATTTCCTAGAATCTGTTGGAAAGTTGAGTAAAATCTATTTGAGGCTTTTTGAGTTGAACATAATTAAAGAATGTCTGCAAATGTCTTAATGTCGATCTACATATCTATTAATTCACTTTTTATTAATTAATTACATATTGCATTAATATCTCTAAATTTAGACCTTTCCATATAAAATTGTTATTTTTAAAAATTTATATATAAACATTACATAATTATACATAATTGCATTACATATTGAATAAAATATATAATATTCATTGTTTAAATAAAAAAGCAAAAATATTTTGAAAATGAAAAATACTGTTAAAAAATAATAAATCTTAAAAATACTGTTACATTTTCATATTGTTTTTACTTCATGAATGAGGATTTTGTCTGATAATCGTTTTAACTAATACATAATTTGAATTTATCTAAATATATCTTTAACATTCACTATAACATAAAAAAATATTGAAGGTATTAAAAATTGTTATTTACCTACTTTGTAAAAATGCTCAGTCATATTTTAAGAAACAAAACACATTTAATAAATTTAATTCGTTCATTCATTTACCGTGAATATACCACAAAACAGTAACAATAAACGATTTCTCTAAAAAGAGCACTTGCATGCGTTTACACGAATAATTTAATATTTATTAACTATTTAGAACATTAAAGCTTATATTTATTAAATATATATAACAGAATAAAATGTTTCATAAAACATTAATAAAGAAAATGACAAAAACGTAATAACCATAAATTAATGAGTTATAAATTTGAGAGAATCTTACGTTAATAATAAAATAATAAATATGGTCTTCCAAATAGTATTAAAAATTTATTTCGTAATTCACAAGTTAATGACAAAAACATAATTATTATTAGTTTTTAATAAATTTTGAAACATTTACTTTGTATAGGAAAATCAACTTTGTATGTCAATTAAGTTCAACTCACACCTTTCACTAGATGCAAAAAAACAGCGCTGACTATTCAAATATGTTTTAGGTTTATGAATTCTCTTATCAAATATTGAATTAATGTTTGGAGAGAATCAAATTGATTACAACTTTAATATACAATATTTTACTGTCTTTAGGAAGAGCCCAATAAAGTAAACATTTAGATTACATTGTTGTCACTTTGAAACGAATCGATATTCCGCACAATTGATATATCATATTTAGTGCTACAGCGCGTGGGTGTTTTGCAATTTTTATGAAAATACAATAAAAAATTAACGATAAACGTTGGTTATATTACAAATAAATTTTTGTTTAGTTAAAAATATCTTAAATCTACAAAATATTGTAATTTTAATATTTCTAAATGATGTCTATTATTATTTTATTATTATTATTATATTATCATTATTATAATATTCGATAATATAAAATATTATATATCTATACAATATTACACAATTATTCTGTATTGATTTAAATTATTAAAAAAATATTAATTGGATAATACATTATTATTATGATATAGTATCTAACTAATAACATTAGTGTGCCGTTTTATGAATATAATATTTTACATTTTATGATCAAGCAATACAGATATACATAATTTGAAAATATAGGGAGTAAAAATACGATAAGGGTGTTTTCATAACAATAAAGATTTCCATTTTATGGTAGGCTACTGGGTATGCAACAATATTTTGGTAATTGACGATAATTTCAATAGGACGCAAAATATTTTACAAAAATTTCAATGATTTTTAATCATATCTAAAAAACGCTAGAATTTTTGGTAAGTATTATCAAGGAAACATTTTTGCATGTATTCGTTGTTCCAAAAGAAAACAAAAATAATAAAAACATTTTCAATTGAAAACGTCCAAATTATGTGCATGACTCAAATCCTACATAATCATTATATATACAAATAAATACATTTAAATTACTGCCACAAAACAAATAATTTTTGAAAATTAATTATTACGGAAAGACCAATTAATATTATCTTTCCATTGGAAAGTATGTGGAAGACATGGGTTTAATTTAATAACCTAATAACAAACTTTTTTAATCTGTGGTATAGACTGGATTACTGGAATTAGAATAGAGGAATGCTATCACAGTCTAGCTTTGAATAAAAAATGAATTAAACAAACTTTGAATTGGTTAAGGTTTTAGTTTAATAAATATATATATATTCTATTCCTCATATAGTGCTTTCAATCTTCTTTCATTTCATTAATAATATAGACTTAAATAATACCAATTTTCAATTTTCAAAGTAAGTATTTTACTTATAATTTTCGAATTTTATCACTATTGACAAAAGTATAACAAATATTTCATAAATAGCAAATAGCATTTTAACATAATTTTATTATCTTTATTCAAGCAAAAAACTAATTAAAATTATTATGTTATTCAACAAATATTTATTAACTGGGATTTTATATTATAAATACAAATATGCATTAATGGCAACTTAATTGGTCAATTTTCATATTAAACAATATGTATATGGGCTCAAATTTGTATTAAGATGTATAAAAATGTGTTAAAGAGTGTGATTTAAAAATCTGAATTTCGATATATATAACTATCTTTCTCTTTCGATATATCTGGGGACCTGCTTTAGTCTTGACCTGCCTCGGGGTTCTATTTAATCAACTATTAGTGTTATTTATGCCTGAATCTACGCATTAAAAATTATTATTGATTGGTAATTGTAAGCATTATTCCATAATTGAATTTTTTCATTTATAACATTACATTTGGCATGTATGATTATTAGACCATTAATTTAATTAAATTTACATCTAATTGAAGTAATTATGGATATATTTGCACCAATGTATAATTTAAAAGTAACATTTTCAATAAATGAAGATTATATAAATCACTGTCCGGTGAATATTTTACAGTATTACTTAATAATTTGTTACTTAATATAATACTTAATATTAAATATAAATATAAAACTTAATAATAATAAAATACTTAAATACATTTTTAAATAGTGGCCAAATGCATATTGTACATGATAATAAAGTTTATTTAGCTATATTAGTAATAATGAAATTACGACAACTTGTATATTACTTCAGTTGAGTAATAAATAAATTAAAAAATGATAGGCAGTGAATTATGTCTGTAATCTTGTTGTGATTATTTTATAAATGAAAAATGAAAAATGTATGATATTTGTAAATTCAAAAAAGAATTATTATATAAATATATTATAGTGTTTAGATAAAAAATTTCACTGAGCTTGAACATTCAATTCCAAAATTTCACTCCTACACTCAATGAAAAAGGCCATGGAACACGTAAAGACAACATTTCATTCCTTTTGAAATATGCAGAGTCAGAACGAAAAGAGTAGAAGAATGGAAAACTATATACAAACGATATAACGTCTAATACCTATAAATTGATATATATGACAAATACTGTAATGTATATCCTCAAAAACTAAAATTTAAATATATATATACTTTTATCAAATTTGTAATGTTCCATAGTGAATGTATTACAATAAATGTCAAGCATATATCATTTTATATATAATAAATTGTATAATATATTATAATTATTTATGACAATCAGTTTATGTTAATTAATAAACATTTAATAGGCATACATAACTTGTTAAAATATAACTTTGAATCTATTAGCATTTAAGACAAATCAACTAAAAATTATAAACAAAATAAAATGAATATAACAGAAAACCAATCTTGAAACGAACTGCTAAATTATATATGTATAGGCTACATTAATTTAAAATGTAATCCCTCTTAAACAGCTAACCCCAAAATAAACCCCAAAAAACCCCAATAACATAAAACTAACTGAAAACTAACGTTAAATTTGAATTATTTTAGGAATTTGCCGTTTTTTACTTTTATTTTTTTACAGTGAATGCCACTTCAATCATTTTAAGTTACTGTATAAGATTTATAAGGAATATAAATTCTTAAACAGATTTATACACGTATAACTGTTACTATTCCATGGACAACAAAAAATAGAACACCTGCAATCATTACATTTATAACGTTTAAAATACGGTTATCATTACATTTATACAATTGATAAAATTATAATAAGGTTAAAGAAACATAATGACCATTATTATTATAACTGTTATTATTTGCCTGGCTATTCATTTACATATGTATATCGATTCATTCTGTATAAAACTAGCGTCTACTTTGTGAGTGAAGTCAGTTTAAATTCATTTTCATACCTATTATATCGATTCATTGTGTATAAAACTAGTGTCTGTCTACTTTGTGAGTGAAGTCAGTATAAATATTAATTATGACTGAATCACGAAAAGCGTTCGATAATTACTTTGGAATCAAAAGTACACCTACCTCAGCACCCATTATGTCTTCATCTAATTCTAAAAAAGAATATGATAAAAACTTTGATGCCGCTAAAAGAAAGCGAAAGTTTGTGCCAAAATGGACGACAACATTTCCATGGGTGTACACATCGATCTCAATCGGTGGTGAAGAAAACATGTATTGTACATTCTGTGTAAAAGCTGGAAAGTCGAATACATTTTCATCTGGTTGCACTTCATTTAAAATTGAAAGTCTTCGACTCCATGAATCTACTAAAGATCAACAACACTCTGCGAATTTTGTGAAAAATATTAACAAACCAGTAGAAAATACACCTGCTGGTAAAGCCCTCCTATCTCTGAATGATTCTAATCATGACAATCTTGTATGCCTCCTTCGTAATGCCCACTACATTGCTAAGATGGGTTGGCCATTCATAGATTTTGTTGTTTTAAATCAACTTGATGAAGTAAAAGGCCTCTCATGTGGTATCCAATACACAAATGACAAAGCAGCATCGACATTCATTAACGCTATTGCACAAGTTGAGCTTGACAAAATCATTTCTAAACTCCAACAATGTCTAAGTTATAGCATAATGGTGGATGAGGTTACAGATTCCAGAAGAGTTGAGGAACTAATCATCTATATTCGCTTCTGCACTTTGTCACTGGAACCAGAGACACATTTGTTAAGTGTCCAGAGCATATCTGGTCGTCCAAATGCAGCAAACATTTTTAATGTTATCATCGAATCTCTGCAGAAGGACGCCAAGCTTGGTGAAGAGTGGGCTGAAAGACTATGTGGATTTACCAGTGATGGTGCAGCGGTGTTACAAGGAAACAAAACTGATGTAAGAATCCTGCTTTCTGAAGTACAGCCTCAACTATTATCCATTCACTGCATGGCTCATCGTCTTGAGCTGTCTATCAAGGATGCTGCTAGATCGGTAAATTATCAAGAAAAAATTGATGAGACATTACTGGCTTTGTATTTGTTTTATTACAATAGTCCAACGTTACGTTCTGAGCTCAAAGAGGTTGCCGCCGATCTGAAAGTCAAACTACTTATCCCTACCCGTGTTGGAGGTACTCGTTGGGTAGCTCATACTCATCGAGCACTCACCAATCTTCTTGGTAGCTATGAAGCCATCATCAAACACCTGACTATGATTACCAGTGGTCCTTCTCGTAATATGAAAGACAAGGCAACTGGTCTTTGAAGGAAACTGGTAACAAAACTGTTTGTCAGCTATTCTCATCACTTACTGGATGTTCTTGGAACATTATCCATCTTCAGCTTGCAAACACAGAATGAAAGTCTTAACATTGGCGAAGCAATGCATGGTCTACAACGCGCAAATGAATGACTTCAGAAATATCTTCATACTGAGGGCCCAAATTACAGCTCATTTATAACAAAAGACTACAATCAATTCAAAGGGATCGAGCTTGTTAGGCCTGCCATAGAACAACATGTCCGAGCACAACTGGTTAGGGGAACTCTTACAGCTATCAACAACATGCTTTGTGATGACAACAACAAACTTCTTACTGCAATTTGAAAGATGGAACCCTCCCACTGGATTACCAACTATCAGGCTACTGAAGACGTCAAGAAAGAGTCATTTGGTAATGAAGAAATACGGCTAATTCATTCCTTCTTCAGTGAAATTTTGTCTCTTGGTAACTTCAACATTGTTGTGTGAAACTGAGTGGCAGAACTTGAAAGATGAACTCTTCATGCCACGCCTCAGTCATAAACGTCTCCGTGAAGATGAAGAAGATTTGTCTTGATTGAAGTGTCTGTTTTTCTCAATAATAAACCTAACTTAATCAAACTGGCTTAACTTCTTTTGACATTTTTAGCCAGCAGTGCTATGTGTGAATGCGGCTTTTCGCACATGATGGATATAAAAACTGATAAACGCTCTGTATTGACAGCAAATTCCCTGACGGATCAACTTCGGATCGTATTGGAATCGCCCACTGTCAGTGAATTCTCTCCAGAATCAGCTCTTCTTGCTTTCCTGGCAGGCAAAGCACGTCGACCTGGAGCTCAAGTTACCCAACATGGCAACACGAAGGAGAAAACAAAAACTTTAATGTACAATGTCAGG
>JAUZND010046666.1:0-74183 GCA_034780555.1 Coelogynopora nodosa | reverse complement strand
TATATACACGATTTGAGTAAATTTACTAAATAAACAAAAATTTTTTTCGAATATCGCAATTTACTGACGACGACTGTTAATGATTAAATGTGTTTAAAATTGAAAATATTTTAATAAAAACTTTTTATTATAATTTAAAAATAACTAGACACTCTACCTCAATTTGTACATGCGTATACTTTAAATAAGGGCATCTTGCCTACCAAACTTGTCATTTCTGAAAAGAGTATTATAATGAAAAATATAATAATATAACTAATATTTTTAGAGGACTTTAGTAGGGTCTGCAAAACTATGAAAAAGAGTCAAAGTTCCGGTATCCATTAATTTGCATTGATTTTAAACTAAAAAACGTTCAATTTAGATTTTGAAGCATATTACATGGGACAACAGATTATAAACAATATGAGCGACCAAGAGAGTCTCAAACTTTCTGTTCAACATATTTGCAAAAAAGAAAAGGTCCGAATTCATTGTAATTTTAGGTTTAACAACAATAGTTTGATAATCACGGATATCAACAGAAGGTAAGTGGGCTAAATAAATTATTTTATATTTAATTTTTTTAATTTTTAAAAATTTCAGTTGCTTTTTTCGAATACATTATGACCTACAAATGATCAAATATATTGGAATAATTGAAGAAAAGGCGTAATAATAGTAATGCTTATTTTAACAATTTTTTATTTAGTTTAAATTTAAAAAAATATCAATCTCATGTTTCTCACTCAAGCAATAGGTGCAAAAATTATATTAAATATTTTATAAACTAATATAATAAAATAAAATTTTAGCAGAATATTTGGTATATGCATATACGACGGTTCCAACTCAAATTATAAAACCGTCTTAGTTTTTATCGAAAAAAACCAACCATTTCATATTCTGGCCCAAAACATGAAGGAAATTAAAAAGATTTCCAATTAATTGTACATTTTTAATTTAAACTTGTAAATTAACATTTTCACATTATCGTAGCTATATTAAAAATACACTGAAAATTTTATTCTATTTATTAAAAGTTTGATTATAATTTATTATTAATTTAATAATATTAACTGATAGTATTATACCGACATAAAACATTTGATCAAAGCAAAATACATTTTACATTTTTAAAAATATTTGTAAAATTTCAAAATAATTTACAAATCTAAATATAATTGATTTTTTAATTGGCTTGCTATTATTAATAACACAATGTCGCCAATTGAAATAATTTTAAATTTCCGTTAAATATAATTTAAAGTAGCTTATTTTCCAATTAAAATGTCAATTAGACAAATTGACAGAATGTGAGGATTAATGCTTCGTTGATTTAGTTGATAATCTTAATATTCATATTGAATGATTCTTTGACCACTCCTATTCGGCCTGCAACTTTTGGCTCAGATTCTGATAATTAGCCGAATTTACATTTAAATCACATAATTATTATGATACGAAAGTTAATTATATGTGGTTGATTTAAATTAATCATTCTTGAATTTACATTTAAAAGTTAACTTGAAATAATTACATTATGAAAACTTACAAGTGCTGTATTTGTCATCATTTCTCTTCACAATATGGCATGAGTCTCATTTCATCGGATAAATTTGCATTGTGCAAAAGTTGTCACCACAGCTGTACTACCAGATGCCACGAACTTGGAATGAAAGATTACAAGTTTAAAAAAACCAAGATGGGGCATACATGGAGACTAAAATCAACACATACCTCAAAGCTCTTGATGAACCAGTCTCATCTCTAATCTGTAGAGTGGTTGGAATATGCGAGGAAGGTCACGGTAGCACGTCTAGTAATTTAGAAAAGACTATTTTTTTCAGCCAAATACACGATGGGTGTGAGGTTTTTGTATTTGGATTTATAGTCAACGAATACACGAATCGAGGATATTGCAACATTTCCGTATTGGACAGCGTAAAGTACTTTAGCCCCAGTAGATTTCGCAAGTCAGTCTATCAAAAAATCATAATATCCTACCTTGACTACAGCAAAAAAATGGGATATCTAAAAGTATCTCTATGTGCAATGCCTGTGACAAAAGGATTTGACTACTTGTTCAATGGTCATCCCAAAGCACAGTTAATGCCTGACTTGACAAGGCTGACGGAGTGGTACTCGAATATGGCAAAAGACGCTATAGTGGAAAATGTAGCTACGGATTTTGTGGTAGAGGATTTGAGTTACATGAATGCCAATTCCATCACCATCAACTTCAGTCAAACGAGTCCTTCACTGGATAAAATAAAAGACGCCGACCCAGAATGTGAATGCCCATTGTTGTATGAACCAGATACATACATTGATCTCTGCATGGACCTTGACCTGAATTTTACCACCTTAGAAAATGCTAAGATGTCAACATTTGTCACGTTGCAGGCATTTATGAATATTCATACAAATGTATGAATGGGGTTTAAACAATACCGTGCCCTTCCGGTTATAATAGAGGGGTGTTGGGGGCCATGACAGAAACCTTCCCGTGTGCAAAATTATTTTTGCCGGTGGTCCCTGTTAGTACCTTCTGTGAAGTGAACTAATTCTGTTTTAAACTTTAAAATAAAGCCATATATTAAATTACTAATATAACTTATTACGTTTTTCAAATATTTAAAATATTTAAAAATTTTAGACGATGGAGATTTTATCTTACGAGAAGGTTGAAAGATTTTCAAGTGACAATGAATCATTTCTTTCTTCAAGACGATTCTGAAAAATATTTAAACTTTAGTGATACTAATTTTACCGATAAGATTCTTCAAAATGGTTTATTGGCGGGTGGAAAGGTGTCAAAAAAATGGTTTGGTCTAAGAAGGAAATATTGAGGAGGCGTGTTCAATACTGTAGTAAGTATTCTGTTGATAATGGGACAATTACCAATAAAAGTGACTGTCTTTCATTATTTTAAATTTAAAATAATGTTATTGGCCATAATTAGGGCTCATCAATAATAAAATGAACCAATGAAACAGACACGAGATTCAGCAACTGGAAAAATTTAGGCCGTATATAATTAAATGATATTTTCCCCACGCCTGCCAGGGCAAAGTTTTTTAAAAATATGCATCTATTTTATTAAATACCCCTTTTAAACAAATTTATTAGTATTTATTACGAATTTTTTATTTTGACCTTAATTATGCTAATGGCTAGATAAATCTCTAACGAGTCGCATATATATTTATATGATAGGTGGGATAGTTGAATCATTTTGGTTATAAAATATTATTTAATTAGCGAGATAATTGCAAATTAATTAGTAACTATGGTTTTTTTAAAAGGTTGAAACGATCTAGTGCAAATGTATTTGTGAACTATTTGCCTTTCCTGATTTTAAAAAAGTATGAATTTTTTTTATTGTCGTATTTTATATTAAATTTTAACATAGTTTTCAGAAAAATATTTTCGCGTAATTTTCAACAGGTATAGTTGTTTATGAAAAAAAACTAAATTGTCTTTAAATTATCTAAAATTGATTTTACATAGGTAAAAAATAACTGTGAAAAAGGTGGTAAAAATTAATTTTTAATGCAAGAGTAAATTATTAGTAATTAAATTAAAATATATTACGAAATAAATGATCAAATGTGTATAAAATTGAATTTTAATTGAATTTTTTCTCCTAATGCTGATCGATATAATCGAATAAACTATGGAAATACAAATATTTATTGCGAACTTTATTGCACTCATTATATTGGTCAAGCGCGCTTAAGCGTGGGGAAAATTCTTAATATTTTTTTAAAAATTTCAACGGCGTTTATGATTTTGAATAATAAGTTATATAACCTAGCTTGGCGTTTTTTCCCGAATTTTTTTAAAGAATTTTTATTAAAGATATACCATCTACTTATCACGGGGAAAGAAGAAATGGTGGATCGTCAAAAAACATTCGTATTACAACAAATAGACTACAACCCTGTAGTTACTTTCAAAAAAATAAAAGAAAACATGAAACATGAATAACCTACGGTATTCCTATCAAATATTGCCCGTTACCGAACTTTTACAACAACAACATTATTTTAGACGTGTAGGTTTTTTTACCATTGATTTTACATGTGGCCTTTATTCATCAAATATCCGATGACTGATAAACGATCATGAATATTATCCCTGTAATACACTGTATATTATAGTGTATAATATATTCCTATCGGTGTAAATACTATAATTATAGTGAAGAAAATGTTCCTGTCATATAAAAAGATAGGTTGCTTATTGAGTGTAAAAGTACATTTTTTGGAATCACATTTAGATATGTTCCCACCAGACTGCGGATTAGTTTCTGATCAACATGGAGAAAGATCCCACCAAACATTTAAAGAATTTGAGATCCGGTATGCCCACAAATGGCCTCTAAATATATTAGGGGAATATTTGTTTAAAATAAATATTTTCTAAATAAAATTACATTTGTAAAAGAGGTACATATTTTAAGGGTGTTCCTTAAAATATTTTTTTTTGATTAAAATTTAACGTCAATATAATTAAAGCATAGCATTTATATACTCGAAAAATAAAATTAATATTTTAACATAATATATTAAACGACCTATATACAGCAAAAATACTGTTTTTTCTTGTTTATTTTCTGATTTTACATAAAAAATTACAATTTTTAATCTAAGTTATTATGGAACTCTTGGATCTTTGAAATGCCGGATAAATATAATTTAATTCAGAATTTTTTTCTGTTAAATAAAATGTCGATTTTGTTGGCCTGTGTAATGAATTATTATAATATTATAAAGAAAAAAAACTGCTGTTATAATTATATAATTAACTAACAAGTAACTAATATAATTATATTTATAATTAAGAATCTTATTTGTATGCTTATTTTAAATGTTTTTCTACACTAATGTTGATTGGAAAATAATGATATTTTATGCATCAATTATGCTAGTAGTTACATAAATAATTATATTCTAAAATCTACTTACAAATTATTAACTAAATGTTGCTAAAACATCATTTTATAAAGTAACGGTGAAGAAGGTAATTTCCCCCATTAAACAAATAAACCTTTTTTGTGCTAATTACATAGTGAAGATTATGGGCTTCATAGCGAGAGTAGTTCTTCACCTACTTTCTATCAATTTTTTGGTCTTATAGTGCCGTCTTGTATATCCTAACAAAAGTTATATATATATTTATATTTAATATTTATTATATTATAATTTATAAATGAAAATACCCATTCCTTGAAAAAAGTTTATTGAAAACATAAATGACGGTTAACTTAATCGTTGTCATAGAATAGTAATTTTATGCATCATCTCATCTCACATTCATCTGATTATAAAATTTATAATATAAATGGTGAATTTTTGCCCTTTTTAATTATAAATTATTATAATAATTATATAATAGTCAATTGTTATTTTAACAGTTTTATTAAAATTTATCCACAGGGTGTTGTATATTTATACAAAAACAGTATCGATTAAAATTTAATATAATTATTTCGTCAAAATGAAAATGTTTGTATTTTCTGCTTTTTTCATTTTATTCCATCTAACATCCTTAATAAATTGTTCACCTTGGGGTTTTTTCCTTGTTTTATATTAATTTATACTAATTGTGGTATTTTAGCTTGCAAAAATGAATTTTGTGAAACATGTGATGCAAGTCCAAATTCTTGCGAAACGTGTAAAACGTTATCGACGTATATGCTTAAAGATGGACTAAACACTTGTTGGCGTAAGTTTTATGATAAATTTTTTAAATTAAATAAATAATTCTTATATTAATTATATACTGTTCTTAGCTAATGTGAGATCATACGAATCTAGTAATAATTATTAAAATAGTAAAATTATAATTTATTAGACTGGGGTAGTCGAATGATAATGAATAGTTTGTGCTATGATTTCAATTCAGCTTGTTTGATAGAAATAAGTCCAACGTTATTCTTACACCCCTTGATAATAATGGATGGGGAGAATGTAGACTGGGATACCTTTGTATGTACATGGTACAAAGGATATAGTTTTAGCGAATATACTCAACGAAACACACTATCAGGATCTGTGATTGTAAGTAATTTACTATTGCGCCATTTCTGGGATCAGGAACCAAACTCTTTTAAAATTGCAACTATATCAGTGACAAATATTCCGACATACAGTCCATATAAAACATTTAGTTTACAATGTAAAAGCGACACGACTATTCATCGAGTTGTATTTTCCCTTATTCGGCCGACAATCAAATTTTATGAAAAACCCGTGATAATATATTATCCAGAGATGCTTCCTGTTAGCATTTCATCAATTTTGAATGGAATTTCATTATCAGACTTTGACTTTAACCTTTGTCATAATTATAAAAATTTTATTTCGTTTAAATCCCCTCATTTCGAATGGTGCGATGAAGAGGGTACTTCTGAACTGGAATTTGATTATGGGAATTTTTTTAACTCTTCTAATGATGACATTGTAGATCAGTATATCGTATCTTTGTATCGTTATAAGATTATTACACAAAGCGGTCCCCATGAAAATATATTCAAACTTTTTAAATACTATGGTCATAATACGAAAATGGCTTATAAGACTCATGGATAAATGGTTTTTTACCGTCCAAAAAATAACCCTCAAGTTATTATCAACCATTTGAATCTAAATCTTTTCAAAGGGCTAGAAATGAGGTTATTTATTATTTTATGAAAAGTTATAATTATTTATTCTTGCGAAACGTACAAAGAATTATCAGCTAAAATGACAAATGACCTGTTGGCGTAAGTTTTGCTGGTAAAATTACTATTTAATACATGCTTTTTAGCTAATGTAAGAAAATATGACGATAGTAATAAATTATTATTAATAATTAGTATTTATTTTAAGTGTTGGGGAATGCAATTATAATGAACAGTATTTGCTTTGGATATAATTTATTTCTACAGCCCATTATTATTATGGATGGAGGAATATCCACTGGGACAGTTTTCAATGTAAATGGAATTTCGGGTATACTTTTGACTTAGTGACTAACCGGAACAAATCAACCAATGTATTAAATGTAACTAATCGAATTTATAGGCATTTTAATTCAGTAATAATATCTCCAACTAATATGCCTCCTTATACTGTGTATAATACGTATAGTTTGGAATGTATGAGCAACTCTTGTTACCATTTTTTGCCATTCACTTTGACTAGACCTCGGATAAAGTTTTTTAAAAAAGCTATAGTCATTTACCACAAAAATATGCCTTAAATAGATTTTACTCCCATGATGAATGGCTACAACAGTAGTGAGTTTTATTTAAACCATTGTCATTCATGTTGCATTGATATGGTTCACAATAGATTTAAAAGTGTACATTATGTTAAACATTTTGATGAATCATTTTTCGAGTGGTGCAAATATGTGCCTAATAATTATGAAGATTTAAAGGGCGTGATATACAGCTACGGGGATTATTTCGATTCTGCCAATGACGCCAATTTGGATCGATATGTGATTAATTACTTTTGTTACAAAAAGACTGGACACTGGAATGATAGACTGGGAAAATATTATGGTCATGGTGTGAAATTGATCAATACAGAACATGGATTCATGTATTTTTATCGACCAAAGAATAACCCTCAAGTGGTTGTGGATCAGTTGAGTTTAATATTGTATAAAGGGGTTGGAATGAGGTAAATTCATTGTGAGATTTATTATCGAATTATTGACAATAAAATATATCTTGCGGCAAAATTCTTGTCCAACGGTATATTATAAAAACGTACATTTATAAATGGCAATTTGAAATGAAACATTTAATTTTTATCATATTTATACTTTATTTGTTGAAATCCTTCGTTGACTGCCCTCCATGGACGTGCGAAAATGAGTTTTGTGCTGATTGTACAGTGAATGCTAATTATTGTAAAACTTGTAAATCATTATCTTCAGTACTTTTCATTGACGGAAAAAAAGATTGTTGGCGTATGTTGATGCTTTTATATGAATTTATTATATACTTTAGCCAACGTTAGAATATACGAACCAAGTTATTTTCATTTTTTAAATTTTATAAAACAAATTTATTTTTTAGAAAGGATAAACAGCATTATCGTAAATAGTCTATGTTATGATTATAACGGCGCTTGTTTGATAGAAATAAGTGACGCGCCATATATTGAATTGTTGATTGTCATGGATGGCGAAAAAGTAGATTGGCCTACCTTTACATGTACATGGCATTATGGATATAGCTTTGACGACGTTTCACAGAGAAATACATTTACTAGTTCTTTAAAAGTGGATGATCAACTTGCACGATATTTTTGGAATGGAACTGATGGTTCTTTTAAAATGGCCACTCTGATATATTCATCGACTTATACGTATTACAATACTTATAGCATAGATTGCCAGAATAGTTACAATAACTACTTCCTATCGTTTACTTTGACTAGACCTCGTTTAAAGTTTTATAAAAAGCCGATAATAATCTATCACAAAGAAATGGCACTTGTTGATGTTGGTTCGATTTTAAATGGAATTGATATTGCTGATTTTGTTTTCAACAAGTGTCATACTTGTTGTAGTGATAGTACACATTCTAGGTTTAAGAGTTATAATGTCCCAGTTTATTATAATGCCATTTTCTTTGAGTGGTGTTCTTCTGGTGGTGATATTCATGAGTTTCATACATTGCAAGATAAGCATTTTAATTATGGAAAATTTTTTAATGCGGAGAATGATGCTACGATCGATCGTTATATAATAACTTACATTAAATATAGACATATAATGACTAACGGAATTAGAACACTAAGTCAGTACTACGGTCATGGTGGTAAGAATTTTGATGATCATGGTATAATGTATTTTTACCGACCAAAGAATAATCCTATTGTGATGGTCAATCAACTACAATTGGTATTATATAACGGAGTTGAACTGTGGTACTGTTTTTGTACATTATTAATAATATTAAAATTACGTTTATATAAAAATGAAGACACAGGATAAGATCATTTAAATATTTTTTTAAGGGTGCAAATGGGGGGTAAATATTATGTTTTAGAATAATTTATTTTTCACTTTAATTTTTTACCCCTTTTGTACACGATAATTTTATATATTATTTTAAAATTAATTCAAGTTAATTTTATTTAAACTTTAGCAATGACGGGTATCTATACTTTCTAGATAATGGACCAGAACAATATCTTACTCTTCGTATTCAAGTGATTAGGTAGTTAAATTAAATATTTAACTATTAAAATGAAATATTAGAGATGACGATAAAATGTTTGATGGAAAACTGTATAGATATAGGTTTGTATCATTTAAAAATTAAATAATAATAAATAGATGGAATTTGTTGAGAGTTTATCCTTCCCTGTATGTATATGCATATGAATATATAATAGAGAAGGATACCAATTAAAGTTTGTTCCACATTGACAAATCCACCCTTTTAGACTCAAATTATGCTGTAACTTGTGAAATTATCGAAAATGATGTAAATAATATAGCAGCTGAGGAGGCGGGTAAAAAAATAATTTAAAAAATGTTCTCTGTCATATTAAATAATTTATTAGTTGGGAGACTTTTATATTATGATTCCTATTATATATTCAAGTCTATCAACCCTTCATACGAAAGTTGCCACATTTTGCCATATTATGATGTATCAGTTTTTACTCAAGCTTACATATACTGTCGAGGACTGGTAGTCAAAGATTTGCCAATTAGTTTTATGGTCAATTATACAGTTTTTCCGGGGTTTTTTTATAATCGAACTAGCTCAAGTAATTAATTTTTATTTTTTTATATAAACGGCAAATTTAGATCACATACCGCTTGTGTTAAATTTTATTATTGTCAACTCAGCTCAAGAGATGGAATATAACAATGTTTCAGTAGAATTGCACATACGGAATGTATACGGCCACAGTGCATTATATAAAAAAATAATATCGTTCAAAGTTGTTGATCACACAAGTAGATTGAATTACATAAATGATTTTACAGTCGGTGAATATCATTATTTTGATATGAGACATGTTGCAGTTTGGGTTTTGGCTTTTATGCGTAATAAAAAATAATTAAATTAAATTAAATTATAATTAAAATAGATGATGAACAACTTGTAAGAGAAAACGTTCCAAAAGTATTATTTGATCGATAAAAAAATATTTATATTTAGAATTATGACATTATTGAATGTATAAAAAATGTTATTGACTCTTCTGACGTTTTTGCAAAGTTATTTCTACAATGTAACTTCAAATTTAAATAAATGATCATATTTATTATTTAGATTTACCACTGTTGCTGACAAATGGTTTATTTAATTGTTTATTTTTACATATTTTTTTAGATGACAATTATATAGTCGTAAATGACGTTTGTTTCGGAAATGATAGAATCGAATGTGCCATTGAATTTAACAAGTTGCCTCTTAAAACTCATTTGACATTTTTAACGGCTCATTCTTCTGCCAATTTCAATTGTTTCATAATCAATTTGGATGAAAAGTACACGTTAACTAAAATTGAGATTGATGTTGCAAATAATAAACTCCGTATGGACAAATACGGCTATGGATTGCTTCGTCCTAATAATGCTTTTATTTTGTGTTGTTTTGGATATACCCCTAAACAAATTTTGAGGTATTGTACCTCCTTTATAATTGTCAACATTATAAAGTCGAGTTTATCTACAAACCCTATGATAGTTTATAATGAAAATACAACAAGTTCATTTATTGATAATGAAAAAGGGTTATTTGTATGGACATGTGATGCTTATTGTCCTGAAACTGTCCATGGGATATTTGAAAAGAGGGTGGACCGAGAATATTATTGTACGCCTATTGGACAGATTTTTGAATTTTGCAGAGGTAGATTGATTGATAATAATTTGAGAAATAGATTGGACGTGAAATACTTTTTTCAGGCCGAAAATAATGACAAATTGTATAATCGTTATTTGAGAGTGAATATTGAACAAACTGTTTTTTTATCGAAAAATATTAAACAATTTTTAAATTGTTGTTTACCCAGAATTTATACAAGAATCTTGGACTTGAGAAACAACTTTTTGTATTATTATAGACCGAAAGGTAATGAGAAATTTGGACAAAACAAGTGGAATATAGAGTTGATGAGTGGGCTGAAATGGAATGATATGAAGAATGAGATCATTTTTGTGAACGATAATGTTTTAAAAGTTGTTAAATTGAAAATTCTTGCTCCAAAAAGGTGAAAAAATTCAATTATTTTAAAGCATTTTTATGTAAAATGTAGATCATTTACTTCCAACAGCAGTTTTAAATTCCATTTGACTGTCTACCGCTCTTATTCCGATACTAAATCCCTTTTAACAACGCTGTCTTTACAACAAATGGATTCAATTTTCGAAATTTCAACAAACGTTATAAAATCTGGCAACTTTATACTCACAATTTTAATAATTGAGCAGGACATTTTTAGCAGTGAAAAAATTAATCATTTCGAATCATTTAGACTTTATTGTAAAAAAAGGCCAACTATAATCAAGTTTGAAAGTCAATTGGATAATTTTGATGGGTACATTCAAGTAGAAAACCACATAATTGCCCAATGTCCCGTTATTTTTTGCAATTATTCGGCAACTTATCAATTATCAAAGCAAGAAAAAACGACTTTTTATTTAGGTTATAAAAATTTATTCTATTATATTTAAAAATTAAAATATTAAGATTCGACGATGCCTATAAAATTCCCTTTATTTGTAGTTTACGAACAAAACGTGAAACTGACGGTTCATGTGTGGTATGAAATTAGCTTTTGGAACATTTCAACCACTTACTTATTCAATGTGACAGTAGATTCAACCCCCTTTTCTTTTGTGAGTACAAAATTGCAAATGTGTGGTAAAAAAGAAAAATTTTATTTTGACGTCGGGATTATGCCATTGTTACTCGTTTCAGCATTCGGTATAAATGCTGGTAAAAAATAAATTAATCACTTTTACTTTAGACTACTGGGAAAGACTCGTGACGCCCAGAAATGTTTTTAAAAATTATATTTAAAAAAATTATTTCATTAGATTTGGTTTACCTGTCTTGATAACATTTTGAAAGTTTATACAGAAAGTCATTTAAAATATTTAAATGAGATGAAAACCTTTTTTCAAGATAAAAACACGTTAACAATTACTAATAAGACTGAAATTATGACTTTGGAATCGTTAGATGCGGACAATGCTAATTTTTATCGGTTTATTTCCAATATTAGTAATTTTTTGGGAAAATATGAGTTTAAATTGGAGAATGAAAAGTTTACAATTTCTTTGAAACGATTAAATGGAAGTGCACAAATTTACAGTAACTTTTATTAATAATCTTTATTAATAGTTTAAAATTTAAACTTTAAATAGATGACATTGTGTCATTGAAAAATAGTGCAGCTCGTATGAAGACTAATATTAATCTCCCTGTAGAATCAAGCATTATATTCGTGGTACAATTTTTAAAATTAAAAAATATTCTTTTTATAGACCAAAATATTTAAAAATGAAAATATTTTCAAAAATCCCTTGTTTGAAATAAGTTTATATGATGCGACATCTGGGACGTTGATCACTGACAATATTCCAAAGATGAATGTAAAATTTTATATTCCTGTTACAATACCTCTAAAATATACCATACTCCGTGTACACAAAAACAAAGCTTTTAAATTTGAGCATTATCACAATCTAATAAAGAAATCCAAGGATAATTTATACTTGTCGTTTATTCCATTCTGGGATGTTTCAGGTGATATTTTTTATTTTAAAAAGTTTATAGAAAATATAGATTACATTCCAACTTATTACCAGGCCATATTTGGAATATTTGTTGGTATTGAGACTGACCTTTATATTATGAATAGAAAATTCGAAATTAGTGGAGAATCGGGACATGTTCAATTGTTGTTGACAAAGGAGGATTTTGAAAAGTATATTTTACTTTTTTAAATTATTTTTAAAATAATATAGTCCACGTTTCACAAATAATACAAACATTTTGCAATTTTCTCTATACATAAAGATGGATCCTGTAAATAGCAATTGTAAGTTACTTAAAGTTACTTAAAGTTACTTAAAGTTTTTTAATATTGTTAAATGATATAAATAGGGTTTCGAATTCAATATGTAGACACTAGTATAATATCTGTCAAGATGAGTTATATGATTCCCAAATGTACAACATATAGTAGCAGATTAGACAACTCTGGTCAATTGGAAATTTCCGAGGCCGATGCTAATTTACTTAGAGTAATTAATTGATCTGTAAATAATTTTAAATTTAAATTTTTTAGGTCGGTAACGGCACTAATCACGAAGAAATTGAGTGTATTATATAAGACACAAATTTTCTGTAAAAAATTTAAAAATATAAATTTAATTGTTAAATATTTTATGCCCTTTTGTTCAAGTGCTTCATTCTAAAATAAAATTTATTAATTTATTATAGATCTATAAATTAAACTCATTTCTTCTCCTAAATTGTAAATTTTTTTTAAAATTAAAACTATTACTTAGTAACTCATTAACTAATTTTAAATATAGATATATATTTTGTAAATATATTTTTTACATGAAGTTTCTACAAATTTATAAGATTAATAGTAAATAATTTTATAATTAATTTATAAATTATTAGACTTACTTTCATCTATGCCTATTCCGAAGAAACTTGCCAAAGCTAAGAATTGATCAAATTATATTTATATACTAAAAAGTATTACGCCACATATTTTCAACTAACAATAAAAATATTTATTTTTAATTTTTCTACATTTTACTTATTGTATTCACATCTAATAATTAACTTTACTAGTAAGTTTAAATTTAAATTTTACGGAAAAATATGTATTCTAAATTATAATTATAATTAAGACTTTGTAATATTAAAATTAATTTTGTATTACTGTTTAATTCAAAAACTAAAATATAAATGGAATATTATTATTCTAAAACACTATTAATCTATTACGCAATGAAACTATTAACAAAATTAACAAAATAATTATTTTTTATTATTTTTTACAATAATTAAATTACAATATCTGCCAACAACTAAAAGATGTCATTAATAATTATTATTATAATTACTCTATATAAATTTAGTATAATTTATATACTTTGACAACGTAAAACTAAAAATAGTTAATAATATTTATAAAATAATAATAAACTTTTATGTGGTGAACCTAATATTATTATTTATAATGATTTATAAATTTTATTTTACTGCTGGGATTGCTTTGCAATATCGCTAAATTTTCATATTTTTGTTAAATTTTTGTTAAATTCTTTTAAAATTATTTTACTTGTCAAATCAGATGCTAATATTTACATAAGTTTTAAATAAAAAATGTGGCATTTAAAAAAAAATATCTTACTCGCTGTCGTTGCTCCTAATGTATTTGTAATTTATGTTAATTTGTTATAAATTTTTACTTGCAAATAAAATATCTTAAAGATAGTTATATATTTTATTATAAAATACAAAAACAATATCATTTGTTACCTTTTTCGCTCGTTGTAAGTTTAGTTTCTTAAATATAAATTATTTTTTTTTAAATTAATAATTATATTTATAAACTAACTCTTTCTGCCGTCTAAATAGAAAAAAGATATTTTTAAAAATAAATGTTATTTAAAGTTACAGTGCATCGCTACATCTATCAAAAATATAATTTATATTTAAAATAGTACTCACTATTAAATTGTATCGTACTAGGCAGATCTAAGCAGTTTAAATTTGACCATGATTTATTTTCAGTTCGAAAATATTTCGCATGAGAGATATGAAGATTTCTTTTAAAAAATTAAAATTTTTAGTTTAAAACCTTGTATAAAAATTACTGATAAATTTGCGCAAATTCAGAACTATTTAGTGGCGGTTGTCCTTTATAAAATAAATTACTTTAATAAAATGTATACCATAAATTTAAATGTTAAAATTTACCTAAAACGTTTTTCACAATAAAGAAAAGTAGAATATATATATATTTGAACATTTTTAATTTTCGTCTTTCAAAAAAATAAAAAATTTGAAAATTCAAAATGGTATAATGAAAACAATATTATTAAATAGATTTTACAAGTTAGAGAGTGAAAATTAATTAGAAACACTAATTTAATATTTATTATAGAATTTATATTGAAAATTGCAATTTATGTTATTTGTTTTGGGGGAAAAATTGAAAATATATTTTCATATATGAAGATAATTACAATTAAATATTTAATATATATAATTGTATTTAAATAACTGCTTTATTATTTTATTGAAAAGCTGAAAAACTTTAAAATTTTATTAATTTACAGAATAAAACCAACGAATAAATATCACGATTGCGGTTTCACAGTAAAAACATGTTAAAAGTATTTTAATAACTAAAAAAGAAAAATTATGACAAAATAATAAAGTTTCCTTCATGAAATTGAAATTGATATTTTGTATCAAAAAAGTATTAAATGGATAAAGAGTCAACTGACAAAGAACATAAAGGTACATTTTAGAATATAAAATTTTAATTTTATTAAATTAGCCTCACACTTGAGACAATCAAACGGCGAAGAGGACGTTTCTTCATCTACTCTTAAACCAGAATCAGGTATAAAAAGACTTCGTCCCAATGACCTCTTGCAAGAAATTGAAGCACGTGAATTTTTAGACCCATCGGGTGAAGAGGTTAAATTTTGAAAATATATATTTCTAAATTTATAATATTTTTTAAAAAGTTTGTTTCCTTCATGACAGATTCGTTTATAGAAAAGTGCATAAATGGAGGTGTTGATATATGTTCTTTTCGAGAATCTGCGACTCTTGAAGGGAAGGATTTACAACTTTATCTCAGTAAATTAAATTTTTTTAAAATTAAAAATTTTAAAACTCTTATATAGAAAAAGATTGGGGTATGTGGCTTTCTGGTTGTACACAACAATTTATAAAGAGCCACAAATACAAAAACAATACAGAATCACATTTGCATGTACAGATACAATTTGATTTTTTTAATTTTTTAAAATTCAAAATAATATAAATTTATAATGTATTAATACAAATTTAGAAAATTGCATGCCAAAAGAAGCTCAACAAAAAGTAAATGCCCGTTTATTTATAAATTTACACAACACGTAAAATTTTATATATTTTTCAACAATTCATACACTGTAAAAGACACTCCAATCATGGGAATTACTTTTATATAATTGATTGACAATCCTTTGTATATTCCTTTATAAATTCCATGTAATCGATAAGTGTGTAACATAGTTTTGAATATAGAACTATTGTGAACTTTACAATTTTAAGAAATTAAATTTTAACCTATGTGCCTGCTCATTTCCGGTAACAATTGACATTTGCATTTTCCTACGTGCGACATCAAACGGATATCTATTATTTAAAATTAAATAATTATTAAAATTATTGATGTATTTTAATTTTAAAACATTACGAAACTGTCTGAGCTATAGCACCCGCAAAACCACCACAAACACCGTTTATCAGCAAAACTTTAAGACTATTTTTCCCCTCATTTGGGTGATGTTTGAGATAATTTTTTACTACAATTCTGGAATATTCAAATATATAAAAAGACGCTCCAGCATAAGGTATCATTCCCAGAAAAGAGGCAGATAACCCCTTGAAAAAGGTGTAAAATCCATTATGAGAGTAAAAATACCTCATTGAATTTATTATCAATCTGTGATTTTTAGAATCTTTGGGTTCGAACCCGTATGCAATATTGGCTCTAAGAAAATCAAAAGGATAGGTAAAAATTACGGCTGTCAGACCTGCTGAAGATCCAGATAAAACTTGTCGTAAATGCGGATTTTCAATGCATTGATATTTCTAATTAAAAAAAACAACTTATTTTTTTATATAAAAAACCTTTTTGTAAATTTCGTAGCTGGAGAATTGAATTGAGGCGTATGGAAAGATTCGTAAAATTTGTACTAAATTTCCTCTATACAAGGCAGTATATCCGTCATTTTTAACAATTTTGGATGCAACGTTCAAGAGACTGAGCTTGTGATAATTTTGATGGTGAGATTGGTAGAGGATTTTAATTCGATCAAGAGGGGCAACTGTTGTTTTTGCTATTATGCCAGCAATGCCTCCAGAAAGAAAAGTTTTCAAAAAAGAGTGTTGTGTCACGTCTCCCATGAAATTTAATTATTTTTTATAAACTTTTAAATTAAATTTAATGATGGATGCATTGTAACAAATTTGTAAATTATTAACCCCATTCGAAGAAAATTAAAAATTGAACTAAACTTTAATTTTTGTTAAGAATTGGTACAAAATATAGAACAAATCGTATATAAATTGATAACTAATAAAAATTTAATAAAATTGTGTTTAAAAGCAATATTTTATTTAATTTTATCAAATAATATTCAATATTTTTTCCATTATTATTATAATTTATGATAAATCCCTCAATCGCAGTACCTAAAAAATATTCAATTAAAACGTTAATTATTATAATTATTATTATCAAACCTTTCTAATCGATCCTGGTTGTATCATTTTTAAAAACACAACATAAGACCCCATCATGTACTCTGAAAAATCTTGACCAGTGAAACTAAAATTTCCAAAACCAACAGTCGCTACAACGTACATGAGACTTATATGAAAAACAACAAAAGACATGTTTTTGTACTCAAATTGACTCGTATTAATTTTCATAAAAATGGACGACAGGAGAAGGATCATATCTATCCCTCCGAGTAACAAAAACGTTTTCATGTCTGTATTAACGAGTGAAAGGCCGATAATATACTTGCTTAAAACGGTATACCCCAGTCCATAAAAAATGTCATACATGAGAGTCTTTAGGTGAATTTTGAGCGTGTATCCGTCTGATTTTTCATAAAACGGGTTGAAAATGTGATAGACTAACCCCATATCTAGCGCAAAGTGTAAATACTTTCGAACTATTGTAATTATAATGTATTTCACATCATATTCTTCATTTGATGTTGACTCACCAACGAAAAAATACTTTTTTGTCAATTTAGCGTTTACTTTATAATTTAAAAGGGTGTAAAAAGTAGAGTAAACCATATTTATCATGCTAAGTGATATAAATTGAACAACGCTGATCAATCTTTCAGAGTAGAGAGCTAAATTCACATGTTTATCCACATCTGTGACATAAATTATGACAAATGTTGCGTAATAATAAAGAAATACGACATTTGCATATAATGCGTTTGAAAAATAGTCGATTAAAAGAGATTCATTTATTCCTGCAACTCCAAAAATTACGGAATAGCAAATTATGGTTGAAATTGAAAAACCGACTAGTCTGTACAATTGTCTTGTGTTTGAATGTAAAGTTGAACCTTTTTTTCCATATGTCGTCAAATATAAAACTCCCACGTATCCAACTAAATTTACAGTGTTCATGGAATAAAATACGACATTTTTTAAGACTTTGTTTGTAATTTTTGTTTCTATCAAAGTAAACCCTTTTATGTTGTTGTATTCGGCTACACTATTTTGATAAAATACTGAATTTGCTTTAATCGGAATATGAAAAAAAGTGAATGAAAAAAACAATATTATTGATAAAATATGACAGGTTGTAGTCGACATTATAGTCTGATAAAATTTTTGTTTTCCAATTTCGCAACTCAAATATATAATTATCTTTACTGTTAAGTTTGCAATGTAAATAAGATTTTGGCAAACAAAATACATTTATAAATAAAATTATTAGAAAATAAAAAAAATTAACAATGTCAAATTTCGTATTTCAAATTTTTCAAATTAAATTATGTAAAGTTTAATTTAAAATAATTATAATTGGCCTTTGAAAAAAGCAACTTCTCATTTAATAATTTAACCAAGTTTACTTGAATTTTCAGATAATATTTATTGATTAAAAGTGGTAATTAAAAAAACGATATTTTAACAAGTAAATATATATTATTAATCTCATGTTTCATTTATTCCAATTTTATTGTCCGCTATCATTATGAACGATTTGCCTTTGAACAAAAACACCTTATGATTCTAAATTGTGAATCTAAAACTTATTATTTTAGTAAGTAAACCTAGTTAACTTGATTTTTCAGACAATATTAATTAATTAATTAGTTATAAAAAGATAATTATTATATAAATTATAAATGTCATGTGTGATTTATTCCAATTTCATTGTCCACTTTCATTCTGCAGTATTGCCAATATTGGGTCGATCTATTTTTAGTTGAATATGTTTTTAAACATTTTAATTTTAATGTTTAAACTTGAACTGTTAGCTTTTTATATTTTTATCATTTTTTATCATTTCATTGATGCAGCTAATAATTGTGATAATTTATGCCATTGTGATGGGGATACTGACGTATGTGTATCTTGTAAGCAGAATAACCGTCATCTTGTGGTAGTTGACGACATACCAACTTGTTTGCCTACAACCGATGTCCGAAATATATGTATTCTAGTATTTAATTTTTTAAAGTATTTTTTTGTAGCTAATGATAAACGAATAATTATTAACAATATATGCTACGATAAATATGGTAAACATGACTGCATTATGTCAATGTACGAAGGTTCTTCTATCAAAATATTTATGCATCTACCTAAAAACCTAACGACCTGTCATATTTACTCAGATTTTACATACAAATCAGCTGGAAATGCAAGATATTTAAAAATGACGACCGTGAAATTCAATAATTTCCATTTATTAAAACTCGATGGTACCTACAAATATGCTGTGGATATTGATTACAATTTTGAAATTTACAATATTTATACTATTAACTGCCAACTTTACAGTGATGTAAATGCAGTTACATTCAGTACCAACCAACCGCCTTTGAAAGTGTATCATAAGCCATTTGTCATATATCACAGAAACATGCCACTATTTGATATTGAAGTGTTGTTAGAGGCGGGTGATTATTCAATGTTGATTGGAAACAACTGTCACGCTTGCTGTGATACTATTGTACACAGTATATTAAAAAAGAAACCAGCGCTGAACGGCGGTCAAAATTTGTCATTTTTCGAATGGTGTTCCATGAATATTGAGTTTGATTTTTCATCACGCCATTTCGATTACGGAAAAATTTTTGACGAATTGAATGACGATATTATTGATCGATATGTTATAAATTTCTTCAGATACAAAGACGCCTTTTTACCACTCAACGACCATACCATTATATCTAATGATTTGAACATTGCAGTTTCTTTACCTGATTATTATAACAAAGCTGTATATTTTTATAGGCCAAAAAATAACCCAATGGTGATGGAAAACAGGATTGAATTTGTAAATCTTATCAATTTATACAAGAGGTTTGAAATTTAGTCATTTTAATAAGATATTAATTTACTAATTGAATAGCTCACAAGGATACTTAATATACTTGGATGAGGTTAGATTCAATATAACTATAAAATTGACAAGGTATTTTATCAAATTTACATATAAATTTAATCGGTTAACTAGAGAAGACGATGAGATATTTGACACTAAAAACTACTCTTACAAGTAATAATAAAAATTAATACTATTAATTTTTTTTAGATGGACAATTTACAGTGTATATTTGACAGAGTCCCTAATTAGTTTTGAAATGTATGACACAGTTGATACATCCGAGAATACAGTTGAGAGTTATAGTATTTTTTTACAAAATAGTCATACATAATTATTCAAATTGCAGGTGCTTTACTGAGTAATGAACTTACTGCTATATCATGCGAAATTATTGAAGATACTAATCAAGAATCAGGTATATAATTCTTATTATATAAATATATATTTAATAAAAATTAAATTGCTGGACCAAGACTTTATTTTGATTCATTTTACATTCTCAAAAATGTTGCACCTACTACTGATGGCTGTTTTTATTTTACCGATACGAGTGATACTTATTTCACTATAATCGAGTATTACTGCATTGGAATAAAAATTAAACATGGTCCAATAAGTACAAAAATTAGCTATCAAGTATGTCCGGGGTTTACTTACACATATGTGACTGATGGTTGTTTTCAACACTTTTAAAATCATAAAACTTATCTAGAACCATTTCCTCTTTCAATTCCAGTTATATTAGGATATAAAAATGAAACTAGCAAATTAATTGATATAACTTTGACAATATATGATAAACATGACACTGGTCTCGAAAATGTAAAAAACATAAATATTGAAAAGCTAAGTAATGATGCGAGAATCGCGAGAATAAAAGGTTGTTCTATGCTAACAGATCATGTGGATCAGAAGTTGAAAGTTGTAGAAATGTTAGCATTCTTATGTAAATATATTAATAATTATCTAATCTTAATATTAAATATAGACGACGAACAAGAAATAATAAAAAACATCACTATTTTTTCTTATCGAATAGTAGTATGTCTTAAATCTCTTATTGAAGTTTTAACGTCGGTAAACCAAATTATGCTGTTTAAGTGTATTTATGCATATATTTTTATTGTTACATTATTTTTTAGATTTACCTGCGTTCATAACATTGACAGATGATTTTATTCATATAAATAGCGTTTGTAGAGGAATTGATAATGGTAATTGTGTAATAGATAAAAAAGATACGCCACCTACATTATATGCAACGTTCAGGCGCAAAGATCATAACAAAAACTATCAATTTATTATGGTTGAAATTGGGTCTAGTGATATAGTTACTTTGTCAGTAGATTATAAGGGGTTTGGCAATTTTAAACGATATCAATTTTCTTCAAATAATGCATATATTATTTGTGGGTTTGTTGAGAACTCATATAAACGCTATTGTACTTATTTTTCTGTCGTATCTCTCAACACAACCCTTGTAACACCCCCCATCGTCTCATATAACGAGAGAGGTGGAATCGCCATTGTCGGAACAGAAAATTACAATTATACTTGGAAGTGTGATCCAAGTAATTCAGAAATTAACAAAGGTGTTTTTGGAGTTCGAAGTGATGAAGCATATAAAGGAATACATCCAAAAGAAAGTTTTTAGTTCTGTCAAAAGGAAATTATTGACAACAACTTCTCAGTAGCCTGCAATACTTTGAACATTGCCAAATTCTTTCAAAAGGAGAAATTTAGTAATGAATTTGATAGATTTGCGAAGATAAAAGTACAGCAGATTAATGTATTTAGTGACAATACATTGTACAAGGAAATTGAACGTAAAAGCAATGAATTTTTCTATTTTATGAGAAGAATGGTTGATAGCAGTACTTCTGACACTCGTATTAAAGAATTTAATGTTCAACTGTTGAATAATCTCGAATGGGGGTACTTAATTTATTAATTAACATAACTAATACATACTAGTCAACAACATACGATAATGATTGTTAACAAATCACAGGAAGCAAGTTTTAAAGCTGTTATTGATGAAGGAGGTGACATGGCACTTAATGGCATCTCTGTGATGACTGTAGAAACTTTTAAGTTTGACATGCATGAAAATCTAATCAAAACTAAATATACAAATTGTAAATAATTTTGTGTACAGCTGGATTCCTGATACCGAGAGTCAGATACCCGAATATATAATTATGGTTTCCATTTCAGTGGGTAATCTCTATTATTTCAAGTCCTTGTATACTTTACATGTTCCTCCACCCACAATGACAGAAGGGTACCATCATGATGGTTCTTTTGGAGGAGGTTATTTCAATTATATGCAGTATGAACCTATGCCATTATTTGATACGTTATATTCTCCTTATCGATTTTTTGTGACATATGAATTTGCCTACCAAATCACAACTATCGAGCTTGATTGTATAAGCATTATATCATTTCTTTAGCATAACAATTTAGTAACAAAAAAACTACAATACATGATTATAAATTTTGATGAACCTGCTAATAAAATTAACGCCATATATACCCTTCGAGACAGATTTAATAGAGAAGATTTAATAAGAGGTATCAAAATTAACATCATAACAATTATAATTATTATTATTAGCTCTATATTGCACTCTAAAACTATGGAGGAGTAGCACAAGCTCTCAAAGAATGTAAACTACTTGATGTTTTCGGACAATATCTTATACCTTACACCTTGATTGCATTGCAAAGTAAAAAACAATCGGATAAAAAAATTAACTTTAATTTAGATACAAAAAAAGATATGAATTTAACTGTATTTACTTTATTTAATAATTAGCGTGTTATTTTATATAGGATTATAAAGCGTGTGTGGAAAAAATGAGTATCGAATATACTGGTAATATAGCATCGCAGATGAAAAAATTGGAACAGAAAGTACAACCACACATTACAATACCCACTTCTACAACAGTTACTACCAATATGACCACACCAACATCAGTAAAAACTGTTAGACATAACCACCACAAAAAATAATCTCAACGCCACTACAAAAAAGACTGTATCAGAGCCTGTTGAAAATTTCTTCAATATGGCAATCAACATGAGTAAGAGTTTTGAAAACAATGACATGTACGAATATCTATCAGATATAAAAAATATACCCAAGGAAGATTTTAAAATAGAGACTAAAGTATTAGCCTTATCTTTGAAAATAAACGACGTAAATTCGACAAGAGTTGGTACGAAATATAACATGTGAATTTGTTTCATTATTTTAGATACCCATCTGAGTTTAGAAGATAACATTACTAAAATGACCGTGGGAGTAAATATACCCCGAGATACAGAAACATTACTAGTCGTAATTTTGTTTTTGATAATTAAATTAATAAATGTACAAATAGTCCAAAATATTATCAATTGCGAAATATTCAAAATACCCTGTTTTTGAAGTTAATCTATACAACAAAGAAACCAATCAAGAAATTGATCTGTCGATAAACGGGCTTTATTTGAGGTATTTTATATCTACAGCTCAAGACAAGTATAGATTTTTTAATTTTACAACCTCTCCAAATGAAATATTCACATATGATTTCTTACACAACATGACAAACTCTTTATTCATGACCATTTATCCTTTTTGCGAAATTGAGAGTCGATTTAAATTTTTTTATTTATTTTTATTACATTTTAGAACACTTGAAACCAATATTTGACTCGCGGTTATTGGTTTATATTGGAACTCAATCAAATTTGTATGGTTTGAAAAGATTTTTCACCATTTCAGAAATGACGCAAATTCCACTCGAGTACATTATATATCCCAGTGATTTCAGAAAGTAACATTTCTTTTTTTATATTTTTTAATCAATTTGTACAGCATTGATAATTCTACTCACGAAGACTCACAGCTACAATCTCTACACGTGTCTATAGCTTTGGGTATTGATGATGCCAATATCAAGTGTAATTAATTAATTTTTTAAATATAATTTTATTTTAATATAGGGCTACAAGACGTCGGTGTTGATGTTGATAAAATATGTGTACAAATTGGCACCATCGTGCCAGAATGCGCATCATATAATTTCATATTGGACATGTATGGGGACGTACAGTACGTAAAGACGAACGACAATCATATGCAGGTTAGATCAATTCATAAAAGTGATTTTAAATTTTATTAGATTGGACCCAACACCACAAAAGACTACATTGAATGCACACTAAATTAATTCACTTTAACATAATAAAATTATAATCGTCAACAAGGATATTTCTTTTTTTTATTGTAGAATGCGTTAAAATTGGTCACTACGATCGGTAATGGCAGTGCGATCGTTAAAACTCCTAAAATTAAAATTATATCTAATATTTATTTAAAATAAAATAAATTTACCAACTATTGTACAAACAGATCCTAGTAGTTTACCAGCAACACTTACTGGTATAAGATCTCCATAACCAACAGTGGTCATCTTAAAAAATATATTTTAAGTTAAAAAAAATGGAAATAAAATTTTTACCGTTATTATGCACCACCAAAATGCTGCGGGTATGCTCGTCATTTGAGTATTTGGATAACCTGCTTCGAAATAAAAGACAAAGGAAGAAAATATTATGCATCCGAAAAAGATGAAAAAGAAAAACATGGTCAATTCATTAATACTTTCCTAATTTAATATTATTAAAAATTTTAAATTTATATACCTTTATGGTTAGACCTAGTACTCTCAAACCTTCAGAGTACTAAATAATAAAAATATTTATATTTTTAAAAAAAAATACCTGAGATAATTTAAAAATTCTCATAACTCTTATTGTCTTCATCGTCACAAAACTTATTCCATCAGTGACAGTAGGATTACAATTTGAGCATAATTCAATGATTAATATAACAAAATAGGGTAAAATGATTAAAACATCTACAATATTCATCACACTCTTAAAAAACACATGTCTATTTACGCACGAATAGAATCTCAAAATGAGTTCAAAAGTAAACCACGCCACACAAAAAGATTCACTAATGAAATAAAAACTGGTAAAATTATAAAAGGTAAACTTTTTCCCTTGAATATTTGTAGTGTAGCATTTTTTAGCTTCCAAAGAAGGTACTGTTTCTATGCAGAATATTACAATGGAAAGAACAATGATCAAGATGGAAAAAATGGAAAAGACTTTAGAAAATAATGAGTAGTTGGGACAGTCTGTCAGATTGTGGATTTTTTGCCGATGTGTCAGATTTTCATACTTTATTTTTAATGTTGATGAAGGTTTTGTACGGCGGGGAATAGAGTATTGTTTGTCGAGTTGGAAAAATTGCAATTCATTTATAAAAATTTCTTCGTCGACATATTCGGGTCTTATGAGATTCCCGCTTTGGTAAAAGTACAAGATGGCCTCGAAGCTTGGTCTATGGCGAAAAAAATAGTATACTTTGAGGTCTTCATCCCAATATTCTTGTAACCTTTCTCGGTTTCCCAATAATGTGTCAGGATATCTATCCAAAGTATCTAAGATAATAAATATTTTTGAATGGTTATTTATGCGCTACTTCTTTGAGTCTCGAAAATGAGCCCAGATACATTTATAACCACTCTATGACACGAGTAAGCTTCACAGCTATGTTCTACTGGAACGAATTTTTTTTCGGTTGGTAAAGATACAGTTTTTATGTATCTAGAAAACATGTATTAAATATAAATTTTATATATAATTATAATTATTAGATCAAGTAAAAAAAAGTACCCCTTTTTATTATTCTGACTCCAAATGGACATTGGAGCTGTCGAATCGTACCTATATATTTTAAAAATAATTTAAGTATCGTGATCAAAGATTGGCATTAATGAACAAAGTCTTACTGAACGGCGCATCTGCGATTTCTATCCATTTTTCTCTAAATCAGTAATTATGACAAGAAAACGTGTAATTACAAGAAATCAATAAAAAATATAATTGGATTTGTGAATACAAGGCTTAAAAACTTGTACAACTCTTGTTCAAAATTGACCAATGTAAATGTAATGATATTATCGACAAATTAAAATTAATTATTAATTTGTAGTTGTATTTCTAATCGGTTGACATAAAATTACATTTACAACTAGCGTGACCAATTATGTATTAATATTATTGATTAATATATTTATATTTATAAATTACCCCCTTATTCGGGATCCCAACAGACATGGCTTGAAACATTTTGAATTTTTTTTACAAAAATATTCTAACGTTTTAACTTGAAACAATATTCAATGTTGCAAGAAATATTCTGCAAGTTGCATAAAACGTGATGCTGTTTATTCAATTACATTATACATAAATCATTCAATAAACCACAAAATTACGTCTGAAACAGCAACGTTACTGACAGAAACTAATTATAGTTATTTGTATTGTTTCAAAAAATTAAAATTCAATTTAATATAAAAAGGTTCTACATTTGTGCTGTTGGCTCAATCTCGTGTCCGTCCAAAATCTTGCCCCATCCAATAAGTCTAAAAAATATAAATAAAAATAACAATGATTTATGGTACCTCCAATGTTTTTCAAATTTTCGACTGATGGCCAATTTTTCTCCAATACTCGTACAAACGGGCTGATTCAAAGCAATTTTGGCCAAATCAGCTTTAATATTTATGACTCTTCCGCCACTGCTTAAAGAACCGATATTAACCATCAATTCTTGATCTTTTACAAGTTTTTGAATCTAAAAATTAAAAATACGTAAAAATTTTTTAAATAAAAATTTCTACTTACTTTTCGTCCTTGTTCAGCCCCTTCAGTTTTGACACCCAAAAACCTTCTCAATAAAAAGTAGGATATCTGAATTCTGTGATAAATTTTAGGCAACGTTCCAACAGCACCCAGAACCTGTCCAACCATTCGATCAGCACGACACAAAGTGGGGTCGATTCTTGTACCAATACCGATTAAACCTCCAGGTATAGCGTATTCTAAATCATTCTTCTCCGCAAAAAGGGATACAATAGTGGATCGAATTGGCGTACATTGTACACTTCCTCGTCTTTTTGTTACTATGCCTGGTCGAATTTCAATTTCCTGACCAACTTTTAAAACACCTTGTATTAAACTTCCTCCGCACACTCCCCATACCATAGAGTCTATTTCACATACTGGTTTATTAACATCAAACGACCGAATAACTACACTTAAATTAAGAAACATTTGTATATTTTACAAATTACTAATCAATTTCGCTGGAACGTCAAAGTTTCGTTTTGGTATGGGCAATTCCGTAACGATAAATTGGCATATTGCATTAATGTTGTATTTTAATTGAGCAGATATTGGTACAACGGGAGATCCCTCGGCCACCGTTCCCTGTATAAACTTAATAATATGGTCGTACTGATCTTGAGCTTGTTCTTGACTAATGAGGTCTATTTTGTTTTGAAGGATGAGCAACTTTTCCAATTTCATTATTTCAACAGCTGCTAAATGCTCGGAAGTCTGAGGTTGTGGGCAAGATTCATTTCCAGCTTAAAAATAATTATTTACATGTACATTTATATATTATACCAATAAGAAGCAAGGATGCATCCATCACTGCCGCGCCATTGAGCATCGTTGCCATTAAAATATCGTGACCAGGACAGTCAACGAAGCTGACATGTCTAAAATGAATTTTAAAAATGTAAAATATATTTATTATTTACCTGACTAATTTGAAAGTTATTTTTCCATATACAGGATGTTCTTCTGTGAATTCATTAGGATGACCACTTCCTCTTGAAGTATAGCACTCTGGAGGTAATACTTTTTCATCAAAACATTGATAAATCTATAGAATATTTTAAAAACATTTTTTACAATGTTCTAATAAACCTTTGCATTCGCATAGCCCAATTTAATGGTAATATTTCTTTCCATCTCCAACTTGTGACGAATAGTGTGAACTCCCGATATGGCCTTTACTAGCGTTGATTTTCCGTGAGCGACATGACCAATGGTACCTATATTAATTGTGGCTTGACGGCTGATAACTTTAGGCGTAATTGGGGTTAATTCATCAATTTTCTGAGAATATGTTATTTATAAGTAATGTGGTTTTTAAAAATACCAATTCTTGTAAATTCTGTTTGGGTAAATCGACAAGTTTGCTTTCTAAGACTCCTCCATTCTCCATCTTTAATTTTTATTATCTATCTGGATATAATTTGAGACTTTGAAAGTTTTAAATCATGCACAATATCAAAAGATTAATTATCGTTGTAAATAAATAAATGTTTATTTTGTTGTTGTCTTGGAAAATAAATTTATTGCTAATTAATATACGGTATTTCGGACCAGAAAAAATATTTTATATATTAGATTTATGAGAAATTTTTAATTTTGATGAAATATTATTTTATTATATTTAATTATTATATTCAAACACTAAAAGTTTTAGTTTAAAACTAATGATATGAAAAAATTGACAATGATTAACAAAAGAGTTATTTTTTTTATGATTAATTGTATTACAATTAATTCGTTCAAATTGATTACATTATATGAATTTATGATTCTCAGACACCTTTTGTATCAAAGTAAAAAATTTATATATCATTGATATATATTCAATCAATAGTAGCTATCCTTACATGTACTAAATACACGATTCTCATACTCCCACAAACCTCCATTGAACACATTTTCTATAGCCTATCTCTCAAATACTAATAATGTAGTGTAACGCTAGACCAGAACCCTAAAAAACCACAATGACTTTTATAACCTACTTTAACTCTTTGTTACTTTTGAAAATGTGTCCAGATAAGAAGCACAAATAATTGTTCAAATATTCCTTGGAAATTTACACATAGTCAACTAATCGATCATGAATTGTCTTTATAAAAAATAATAAGACGAGTATTACATTAGCATTAACCAACCGTTAAATTAAAGTTGTAAGTTTAACAAAATTACCACAAATGGCTGCAAAAACAAAAAAGGAAGAAAAAATCATTCCTGCCGCGGGACCAGGTAGTAAAATTTGCGCACTTCCTCCTCTCATACGTCAGCATATAAAGGCGAATTTCCCTATAGAGCCAAAAAAAGAAACAAAAACCGAAGATAAAAAAGACATTACTTCTTCAAGATCACAAACTTCAACGTCCAATTCAAATTCTGCCAAAGGAAAGAAAGATACCATGCCAAATAGCATGAAAAGGGTTCATTTAAACTGGTCCACAATTGGCATGAAAAACTTACCCATTGAAATTTATAAGAATGAAGAAATTTCAAACTTTGCAAATACTTTGGAAGCCGACAATAACAAAATGAAGAAAATAACTCCTCTGGTTTCAGAATTGGCGTCTTTAACTAGTATAAACATTTCATTTAATGATATAAGTCGTTTACCTGGAACGATATCGAAATTGAAAAATTTAGTAACTTTAAATGTCTCTAGGAATGAGTTGAAAACTATTCCCAATACTATTCATAAAGCCACCAGATTGGTCAAATTGGACGCTTCTTTCAATAAAATAAGAAAAATACCTCCCAAAATAACAGCTTCTAGTAATTTAGAGTGGTTGGATTTGCGAAATAATCAAATTAAAAATGTCAAGAAATTTGTATACAAAGCTGCCATCATTTTAAATTTGTCTCATAATAAGCTAAGCAGTTTACCCAGTGTTACACCAAAAGATGGGAGGAGCATTTTAGAGCTTGATGTATCGTATAATGAACTGGACGAGTTGCCCCAATCACTTCCCTTGTTGCACAATTTACGAGTTCTCAATTTGAGTCATAATGCTTTACAAGAATTGCCTCAAGAGTTTGGGTCTATTCCTTATTTGCAGAAATGCAACCTTAGTTTTAATCTTTTAACAGAGATTCCAAACTTGGGTAATAAAATAAAAGAATAATTATTAATTATAAATCTTCTAGTGACATTGCAACACAGTCTTTATGAATTCAATGTGAGCTACAACAGTCTCGTCAATTTGGATGCCAATTTTGGAAATTTTACAAATCTCAGAATTCTTAACATGAGCAATAATGAAATTCGCAACCTTCCAGACACACTATGCCATACTTGTCACAAAACTATCGTGCACATGAACCTCAGCAACAATAAATTATCACAATTATCCTGGATCCTGTCATTAGACAATACTCTGCCAGTGGAATCAGAAGAACCTGCAAATGAACCTACCAAAGAGTCTGAAATGGGTGAAGATTCAAACAGTGGCACTGTACAGATGGAACAAACGGTTGTAAACAACCTATTGCAAAAATCTAGCATAACTTTTACACAACTAGTGGAATTGGACTTTTCTTCAAATCGAATATCCATCATTCCTTCCATCATATCAAAATGTACACCAAATGTCAAAATTCTCAACTTTTCTAATAACAAACTTACTGAAATTGATCCAGAAGTGGGTAATTTGCTAAATTTAAAACAACTTCTTCTTTCAAACAACAAGATATCAACATTACCTCCAAAATTTGGCAAGAAACAAATTTTACAGATTATCGACTTGTCGTTCAACAATTTTAAAGATTTCCCTCTTGAATGTACTAATATCCAAGTAATTGAACAACTTAATTTTTCAAATAATAAAATTTCTTCTCTACCGAAAAAGCTGGATGAACTGAAATTCTTGGGAGTCTTAAATCTGGAAAGCAATTTAATCTCCACCTTGACGGTTCCAAGAAATATACAGTCTTTAAATTTAAATAATAACCCCATTATAATTGTCAACAGTGAAAAGGAGTTGAAGGATAAAAATAACACATCCTTGTTTGGATACATGAACACTGCCAGGGTGGGAGCCAAGTTGAACGACTTTTACATTTCAATGCTCAATTTGACAGAGATTCCGGCTGTCATGTTTGGGATAATTGGTCATTTTTAAAATAAATATATTTTAAAAACTAAAATTTAGGTTTAATGAAATTGGACGCCAGTCAGAACCAATTGACAATTCTGAACCCAAAAATTTCAAAACTTTTAAATTTGAGATATTTGGACCTATCTAATAATTCTTTATCCCAATTACCTTCATCAATGGAAAGGTTACAGCAGCTTGAACATTTAAACATTTCTCACAACATGTATGACGAATTAGCGGATGTTGTAGTGAAATTACAAAATCTTACATACTTTTCATGTGCAAATAATTCAATAAGAACTCTTCCACCCCATTTCGGTTCTTTGTATCAATTGACCACTCTGGACATTTCTTTCAACAAAATTGAAAATCTGCCTGTAGATAGGATCGATATTCTGGCTTCATTGTCATCTATTGACATTTCCAACAATTTAATTCAACAATTCCCTTCAGAGATGCCTTATCTTTACCGACTTTCTACAATAAAAGCAAATAACAATGACATTATGGAACTTCCAACCGATATAGGGAAAATGATGGCTCTTCAACAACTGCATCTGTCCAACAACATGATTGAAATTCTACCAGAAAGTATTGGAAAATTAGGGACAAAAAAGGGCTCTTTAGACATTTTATACATTGACGATAATAAAGTAACAACGTTTCCCAAGAGTTTTGATTCTTTAAGACAAAAACTGACAACTTGTGAATTTTCATCGCAGAGTAGTTACAAAAAGAGACCTCATTTGGAATCTTTGAAAAACGAACCTGACGAAGCTCTCGACATTTCCAACAAATCTCCAATTGATTTACAATCTGGTGCCCCGATAAGACAGGGAGCTACATCCGCCAAGATTAAAACTTAGTTGTTATGGAAAAATATATAAACTGTATAGACAATAAACTACTCTTCAAATTAAATTTATAAACTTTAAAATTGATAAAATTAAAACTCTAGTGAAGAGTATGGTTTCCAACATTGCTCCATTTGTTATACAACCGAAAGCTAAACATACTGCAACAGTAATTTAAAAAATTATACAATTTTAAATATTACTAATTTAGGTAATTTTCATGCATGGATTGGGTGATGATGGGTAAATAAATTTATTAATAAATTAAAATATAATTATATTTTTAGAAACGGATGGCATCAAACATTCAGAGAAACTATGAAATCAAGAATGAATTATATTAAATTCATTTTCCCAAACGCGTAGGTTAGTTAATTTTTATATTTATTAGCTCATTGTAGATCTCCAAAGCCCGTGACAATGAATGGAGGATATCAAATGCCTTCGTGGTTTGACATCAGATCACTTTCAGAGATGGATCAAGATAGTGAAGGTGTAAATAAAGCGGCAGATTATAGTAATTTTGTTAAATTATTATTTCATTTTATTAACAGTGTCTTCAATTGTTAATGACGAGGAAATGAAGGGCATAGCTGCAAACCGAATATTATTGGCAGGTTTTTCTCAAGGAGGAGCGGCAGCTATTTATACTTGTTTTAAAAAACAAAAAAGTCTTCCTTTTGCAGGCTTAATTGCGCTTAGTTGTTGGGTTCCATGTAGTGACGATTTTAAGGATGTAAAATGTTTTTTAAAACATGTTTATAAAAGTATTTTTAGATGCCAAAAACTACGAAGACTGTCCCCGTATTAATGTGTTTTGGTGATTCTGACATGTTGCTTCCTATGAGTTATGGAAAGAGAAGCAGAGATTGTATAAAAACGTTCAACAAAACTTTAGATTTTAAAACTTACAATATGGGGCACGAGAGTTGTGCAAAAGTAATTTTTAACAAGTAAATTTTTTTAAATTAAAATTTCTTTACAGGAAATGTACGACGTGATGGAATTTATCGAAACGTGTTTAAATTAAATTAAACTTTATTTTTAATAATCATAACAACATACAAATTTTACTAGCACGTGTTTTTTTATAATAATTATCTAATATCAAATTTTTAAATACAAAATGTCCAAAACGGATTTATCTCAGCAGTTGAATGAGTTGAGAGACGTGAGTGTAAAAAGCAAGTTAACAGGATGTGTGAAAGAAGCGTCATTTTTGTTCAACCTAGAAGATGCGGGTAAGATTGACCGAGAAACAATGTTTTCTCTCGGTGAGAGTGGATTTTTGAAATTGAAAACTATAGATTCCATATTTTGTAAATTCGAGAGACAACTTTTTTGTCGAGATGTTATTAAATGTGAGCGAACAATTCTTGTCAAAGAGGAAGAAGAAAAACTGTCGAGAAGCATAGACGAGTTTTTGAATTTATTGTCAGCATACTTGCGGTTAAAATGTAGCCATAAATGCATAGAGTGGTTAATTTATCGATTTTACATTCATGAAATGAACAGAGAAGCTTTATTAATGTCGTTTTTACCTCATTACGACACTAGATTGTTGGTCAGGTGTTTGCAAGTTTTGAATTTGACGAGTAATTTTTCATGGCTAAAGGCCTTGTCTCAGAGTGGGTATTCCTTGTCGATAGATGTTGTCATAAGTAGATGTAGACAAAATGAAGGGTTTTATGCAACAATATTGTCGAAATTGGACAATACTTGCATGTTAATTGATAAACAGTGGTCTAGAAAAGGGTTGAAATTGGATCAATCAAGATATTGCCTATTCAAAGATCAGCTGTCTTTTATTGTTAGCATCACAATGGCCGTACTTCGAGATGTTGATGCTAAAATGTCACAAAAATTGTCAAGGATGGCATTAACTTTTGTTTCCAATTGTTTTAGTATTGTTAAAATGTACTATCGAAACATTGAACAGTATATTGATAACATGGGAGTTCAAATTGACCAATTATCTGTAGAGAAGATAAAGTCAGTTTTGCTCAAGGATGTAAGAAATTTAGTGTCTGCAGGATGCATGGTTTTGGCGCATTTGGGTAGTTTATCTGTGAATAAATTTATTTAAATTTAATTTAGCCTCCAAATTCAAACATGAACTGTCGACGATAGTTGAAGTCGTGTCAATTTTACTAGATTTTTTACAAATGGACCAATCTCTTTTATCTAAAATTAACTTGTCGCTAAATGATCTAGACCAAACAAAATATTTCATATCCAAAGATGTCATTCTCTGTCTAAGTATCATGGTAGGTACTCAATTTGATGTTTTTCCTTTTGAAGAGTTTGAAAAATCGAGTTTTAAAATTGATTTAATGTATAAGATTGCAGATTTTTGCAATAATGAAAATATTGTAACTTTTTGTTGTTGTATTGAAAAGGAAAAAATATCAAAGGCCGTATCTGGTTTGATGGTCTTTTTTATAAATGCCATGTCTCTTGATTTTAACAATTTTTCTACAGAAATGCATCATATTTGCAGACAAATGTCAAAAGGGAACTTAGCAAATTTTTTTAAAATGAATTTGAGCGAAAGTATAAAAAATATGCTTATAGATAAGTTTAATATAAAGTTGGAGATGGCTGATAAAGAAACTGAATTGAACAATGTTATTTTGCAAGGTAACGAGTATGAAAATGATGAAAAAGTAACACTACAGGACGTTGAGAATTTACAAGAAAAAAATTTAAATGGGACGTTAGATGACATGAAGTGTGTACAGTTTATTGTTGATTTAATTAAGATGCCGTCTTTTGAAAAAAAATGGAAGAGTATTTTAATCAAGTGTATTGATAAAAAATGGAGCTTGTCCTTTTCTTTACATGTTTTTATTAGTTTGTTTTTATACAGCAACCATAAAAATGTTTCTTTTATCGCGATAAATTTTTTTAAAAAAGTTTTAAAGAGATCATTTACTTTTAAGGATGATAATGATAAACAAAGGACAATTGATGGGTTAAATAGAGCTACATTTGTAGGAATTTTATGTTTATTATCGGAAATTGAGGAATTTTTATCTATTGGAATTGAACTATTGGAGATGATATCAGTTTTGGATTTTCAATATAAAAACGCCTTTCCCTTTTTAAAATGTAAAAAATTAAAAGTTTACAGTTTTAACGATAAAACACTTTTGAAAAAATTATTAGATAATGAGAGCTTTTTAAAGTACACTTGTGAATATCTTCTCAATATTACTCTTTTTCTGAATTTTAAACGCGACGAATTTAACAGGAGTATATGTTGGTTTGAAAAGTTACTTATAAACTCTCATTTTAAAATAAGTGGGCAGTTAAACACTCTGGTTTTCTATAAAGTGTATCAAAATTTTTTTAGCAAAGAGATTATTACCGAAAATGATGTATCCAACATTTTAAGCTTTTTTACTATTCATTTGAATAACGTGGAAGAAAATATTTTATTTTCCTGTCTTTCTTATTCAGAGATTGGTAATTTGTATAAAAAATCTGTGCAGTTTGAAATTTTAAAATGTCCCCTACTTGTGGAACTTTTATTGGACAATTTCTCCTTAATTGTGAGTAAAGTACCTGAAAATGATAGAAACGGATTTTTGAAAATGATTCATGAAATTGGAGTCGTCATATCTATTTCTATGAATCAAAATGATGCAACTGAACATATTATGATGACAATTGATAATGTAACGTATATAGACGTTTTTGACGCGTTGTTTTCAACCCGCGATTTGTCTAAAAATTTTACTAGAGTGTACAAGGGTTGGAATAATACTGAAATTGAAGTATTCTTACAAATGCTCACAAACTGCAAAACATTGACTGATATTAACAAGGATGTAGCAATTTTTCAAGTTTTCGACGCTTTTGTGCCTTTATGTACAGAACATGACAATTTGTCTATTCCAGTAACATTCTTTGACACGTTGGTTCAGTTTTGTCTCAAAAATAACGAATCGATCGACAACATAAAAGTTTTGACATTATTCTCCAAAAGTATAAGTGAATTTTTCAAAATGTATTGGAGAATTAATAATTTAAATAGCGGATGTAAATTAATGGGCAAGTTTAAAGATTTAATGCAGCTATTCAGAAAACCCTCTAAATCAGCTACAAAAGTGTTTTTTGATGTATTTTTTCCAATTTACATTTCCATTTTAAAGAACTTGAACGTTCATGTAAAGTTTTCCACTTTGGTTTATGTTGACATGTTTAAAGAGGTTTTGAGTTTGATTACTGATAAAAATATAGACCAATTGAATGTTTTAGTCGAAGCATTTTTTATAAATAAACAACTTTTACCTAATGATGTAATTTCACAGTTGATTGTTGACATTTACAAAAAAAGCGTACCTTTGGAGGATTTGTGTACATTTTATTACAAAGATTTTAATGGCGATAAAATAAACGATGCTGTACAAGTTTGGTTGAATGTGAATGAAAATATTGACAAGTTTAAAAATATTATGAAATGTTATATTTCTTTTTTGCAACATTTTAACACTACGAATGATTTTGTCGGAAAAGATGCCAGTGTATTTCTAGTTTGGAAAACATTTTTTGAAAGAGTTTTCAAAGGTGAAAATTTCGACCGTAAATTTTTCGTTAATAATGAATTATTGTTTAAAAAAATGGTATTTCAATTGATTCTAATCGACAGCAAAATGAATCTTGTAGATGATAATTTGGACATTTGTTCGCATTTGGACTTTTTAATTGTGTCAGCAAAGGATTTAAAGACTGTTTTGTTAGTATTAGACGAGTCTATCGATAGTTACAAGTCTCTCAAAAAGGAAGATGAAAGTTTTAAAAATATTCGCTTACAAATTGAAGCTGTCAGTGCATATTTGTTGAATATTTCTTACAATTTCATGTCTCTTGGATTGGAAAAGGAATATCTCAATTCAATCAAAAAAGTAGTAGGAATTTATGAAAAATTGATCAAGTTTGCTACATTTTTATTTCTAACAGATTATGATGATGACGATTATTATATTATGAAAAATATTGTTCAGTTTTTCGGATTTAATGTTGATTTCTTTATGATGCAGGAGGAAAATTTAAACTTTTGTCGCGAAATTTGCCTAATGTGCGAAAAGAGTGAAGGACGAAAGAGTTTTTGCGTATTTATTGACTTTATAACGAGAGTTGTTAAACAAAGCGGTATAAATTACCTTCAAAATGTTCCTTTAACTATATCTTGTATTTCGAAAATATCCACCAAAGACGACTCTCCCTTTATTAATAGTCTCATCATCTTTTTTGTGTCCATTTCAAAATTATGCAGATTTTTCGGATCCAATCTATTACATTTTCTCACATTTTTTTATAATGTACAAAAAAGAACCGAAAAAACTTATACCGATTTGTCAAATTTATTACCGGGATGTAGAAAAAATATTTGTACTAGTATCGATACGGAAGATATTATTGGAGCAATAGTTGCTCAAATTTCGACAATTTCAACTTTCTCAACATTTTCAAATGACTGTAAAAAAGACATTTCTCATCTGGTAGAATTATTTCAAGATTTTAAAATTCATGTTCGTCATAAACAGCAGTTTAATTCTCTCGAAAATGTAATATCATTGCATGAAATTCTATTAAAAGTTTGTAGTTTTACTAATATTACTTCAAATGAAGATATTGGATTAGAGTTTAAAAAATTGAAGCATAATTGTATCGAAACATGGTCAGATATAGCTCTTTATATGTCTCAGTCAAAATTTACGGATTTTTTTGAAAAATTGTTCGAATGGAGTAAAAATGAAGATTTTCAAAGTGCTAGTGTTTTCTATACATTCTGCAACATGATGTCTATTAGACTGAAAAAAATGTTTAACCAATACTTTAATACCATTTTAAACCATGCAGGTGAGGTCGTTTTGCCAATGTTTATTGAGTTTTGGGAAAATGCGAAAAATGACGTTGAAGGTTTGTCGACATTGAAAAAAAAGAGAAAAAAGAAAGTGTCTAAAAAATGTATACAAAATACAACAAATTGTTTAACTATTGATAAAATTGAAGCATTTTCAACAATGTTTGATTTGATAGGTAGATGTTGTCGTTTTGATACACAAGCGAACTTGATAAATGAGAAAGTTTACCAATTGTTTGTTCCTCAACTTATTCAACTTGCACCTCTGACGCAGGTTACGAATCACTTGTCTAAATGTCTCGCAGGTATTTGTGTTTCCTTGGAAAATATTACAGAAAGGAAAAAAATGGTTTATGAGATTGTGAGGCATGCTCAAAATATAGACGAAAACGTTAGAATGGCTACTATTGATATTTTGTTTGAGATAGTATTAAGTTTGGAGCACAGTTTTGATGTTATTGTACCAGAGTGTCGACAAGTGATTGTTGAGCTGTTGGAAGGTACTGATGAAGATTTTTTTAAAAATTTATTTAATAATTATAATATTTCTAGACGATTCTGAACAAGTGGTGGAAAAATGTCGACAATTAGTATTCAAAATGGAGGAATATATTGGTTCTTTTGAAAAACACCTCAAAACAGAGTTAAATTAAAAAATGTACATTTGTATACTTATAAGTTTTTATTTAATTTATAAAATACATTTACAGAATATATAAATTACGTTACGCCAAAACGTAAATATAAATAATTTTAATTCAAGTCAACTTCATCTGCCTTTGAAGGTGCAATACTTGGCGTTTGAGATTAACATTTTCTCTAATAAGCTTAACGTTATCTGAATTAATATCATTGAGAATTTTTTTCAGTTTTATAGATTCAAAAATCAATTTGTTTGTATAGTTTGTTTTTTCAAAAATCTTCTTTTCCAGCATGACAATTCTGTCAATTTTGCGATCTCTACATCTTCTGGCAGCCAATCTATTTCTAGCTCTCTTCAATTCGAGTTTATAATTTTCAGAGTCTTTTTGTAATTTGGTGATATCTGGTAAATTTTCTTGAAGGCTATCGTAAATAGTCCTTTTTGTAATTTTTTCTTGGGTAGTATCTTCCTCTTGTATGCAGGAAATGGACATTTTTTCTTGGTTCCACGAGTACTCGTTCAAAAGTTTCTTGTAGTTTGTGAGTACTGAAGGATTGCAATTTGGAAGCTGCGGAATATTTTTAACTTGGTCCAAACTGTTATTTATCAACATGTTATGGAAGAGATACTTTTGAAAGTTTAATTGGTCTTCTTTCATGACAATAGAGTTTAAAGTTTCGTTGGGCTGGTTTGTTATACACTTGGATATTGGTGAAGAGTTACTAAGAGAATCTTGTGTTGCAATTTTCTTAACATTCGGGACATCTATAAATAATAATTATTTTTAAAAAAAAAATATTAAAAATACCTTCTGGAAACTCATTGGTCCTTTTAAAACATGGTTGACTTTTACTCAGACTTGTATCAGATACATTAGTTTTGAATAAATGCATCGTAGGATTAAAGCCTAACCTCATTTGCGAAGAGTCAAAACTCTTTTTAAACAAAATCTCCAATTCTGGCGAAGTCAGAAAGCTACTTTGTAGATCTGGAGTTTGTAGCATTTCTGATATTATTGGCATCTTGTTGTTTGTTTTTGAATTGGCTAGAGAAACTTGACTTACATTTGGACGTTTTTGCGAAACGTCAACTTTAGAATTATTTCGTTGGTTGGCAGACATGCTTGAGTTCTATTGTTCTAACAAAATTATTAAAATTTAAAAAGTTTTTAAAAATTACTGAGACTAATGTTGCAACAATTTCAGACTTGAAATGGAATGAATTTACAAAATTACAATGTTGAAATTTATAAATTTAATTACGCACATACTGACGAATTTCAAAGGTATCGACGTAAAAATTACTTTTTAAATATTCCTTGTATATCGATGGAAACGGGACTAATAACCCATTTCATCATTTTTTATTATAAAAACTAATAAATAGGTCAGACAATGTGCCACCTACTTTACTATAGTGTTCTAGAATATTTTTTAAAGTGGGTTATCCAACTGTTCTCATTAATTTAAAATTTAATTGACTTACAAGTAGAATTCGTGTGGTAGGGAATCCCGGGATTAGAATTTTAAAATCCCGGGGAAAATCCCGCCTTTAAAAATTGTATTATTAAAAATTTATTTACAAATTCATCTTTTTTTAATTTTAAAATTTTTACATGTTACTATGGTTTTTATATTAAATTCAGATACATACAAGTTTATTGTGAATTTTTTAAAATGAATACAATTACCATGGATTTGTACTTCATTGTTTATTGGCGCAATATTTTAAATATATCACCATGTCCATAATTTAGATAAACTTGTACTTGTACAACCTTAATGCAGTTTATCTATCTCCATACAAACTATTATAATACACTGGGTAACGGAATAACAAATGCATGGTTGCTTTCATTTAAATTTTAATGCAAAGTAACGAGCACTGAGCTATCAATTACTCATTCTCATTTCAGAATAAACATCCATTTTATTGATAAAATTTAATTATCAATAATTATCGATATTTGTAATTTACAGCATTGAAAACATTTATTGAAATACATTTTAAAAAACTAATCAACATGATAAACTACTCTAGCAAAAGGTCAATGGAAAACACGCCACAAATACAGCATGTAATTATCTATTTTTCTATATATTTTTAAAAAACACAATCTAATCTTGTTTTTCTTTTTTAACCTATCGATTTAATCAATCGTGGTTTATTCTTTTATATTCGTGGTTTTACATAATGTTAATAATTTGGAGTTGCTCTACTTATTTTTAATCTACCAATATTTCCTACCTTTATGATAATTATAATAACTAATAATTTAGTATAAATCGTTTAATAGTAGCCTAATTAGTTTTTTGGTATTAAATACAAATAGTCATAACTAATAAAGGTATTATGATATACAATATGTAATTCTAAATTAAATGTGAATTTATCCTAGTTTTTTGGAAAATTAATCACTGACGCAGCACATTGATCAATGAATTGATTTATAAATAATGAAACACTTTTACAATTTTTTAAAAACTATTTATTAGACAAAGCTTGTGGTAGTAAACAACCCTAATATACAATCGATTTCAAATTCTCAAAACCAATACAACAGCACCAACGGATCTACTTTGGATGATAAGGACACGGATTATTATTTGAGAAATAGAAAGTCTAATAGCGTAGGGAGCAGTACCGTTTCTAAAATGTCGACTCAGTTATCAAATGGAAAAGATGTACAAGTTAAAGAGCGTGTCAAGGTTAAAAAGAATATTAGAAATTATGTATGTCAAGTGACATTGTTAAACGAAGAAGCGCTCACTATTGATTTGAAAGTAATTTTTTTTTAATTTTAAAAAATCTAAAAAATTTATTTAGGTTCACAAAAAGCATGAAATTATGGGAAGTCTTGTGTTTAACAAACTTTGTCAACAACTCAACCTAATTGAGCAATTCTTTTTCCACCTCACATTTAAAAACAAAAACAACGAACAAGTTCCTCTCAACTTGGACAAACCCTTATTCAAACAAGTTTCAAAAAACAAATTATTTTTCAACTTTGAAACGCGATTTTATTCGCCATATCCTTCTAAATTCGAAGAAGATGTGACGCGGTACTTTTTGTGTCAGCAAATTCGAAGAGACTTGCTGACAAGTAAATTGAGCTGTTCTTTTCTTGTGTATGCTTTATTGGGAGGCCTGACTGTTCAGTCGGAAATTGGCGATTTTGACGCGGAGAAACACGCTACAATTGACTATTTGCAAGAATACATGTTTGCGCCGAAACAATCCATAACTCTCCTCGAAAAGGTGCGTAAAGTACACCGTAAGACGAAGGGAATGACTCCTTCTGAAGCAGATTTATTATTCCTCGAAAATGCGTCCAAATTGCCTTGTTTCGGAGAGTTTAAATACCCTGGAAAGGATAATAATGGCAGAAATGTTATCGTTGGAATTTCTTCCATTGGAATTTGCGTATACATGAGTCAGTTGCGAATTCAGAGATATATCTGGGCACGAATACTTGTCATTTCCTTTAGTCAAAACTTCTTATACATTAAATTGAGACCAATTAAGAAATCAATGTCCACCACAACTGTAGTGTATAAACTCAAAGATAGAGCAACTACAAAAATTGTATGGAAAATTGCCGCTGACCACCACACATTTTTCAGAATGGGTCAGAGTGATAATACTATTGATTCTAGAGGATTTGGTCTGTTTAAAGGACGTCACCGTTTTTCTGGAAGAACATTTAATCAATGTAAAGATGTATCCATTATTACAAGAAGAGAAAATCCTACTTTCAATAGAGCCCCTTCTGTGAAAATGAGCAAGTTGGTAGAAAATGCAGACACCACTGAAAGATATGAGATTTATGCGACGAAAAAGCACTCGTTTTTACTACACAACCATCAAAACTTGACAGCTCCTGTAGCATCTAATGAAGAAGACATTACCATTGATGAAGATGTAGTAAATATGGAAAGTAACCAGTCTAGTGAAAACTTGGTATTGGAAAATGTACCAAAAGTAAATGAGCAACATGTTGATGCTTCTGAAAGCCATTTTGAAGTAGTTCAAGAAGACGAAACTGTCAACAGTACCTTCATATCATCCCAATCTGTAGAAAGTGGCAATACCATTATTGATACAGATAAATTTCAAAAAAAAGGAATAAATGGTCTGGAAACTATTGTAGAGTCTAAAACAGTTTTGGATTCTGCTGATTTTAAGGACAATGAGGACTTTGAAGAGGTTTTTTTTCATATATCTGAAACATATTTTTAAAAATAATTTATTATCCAGGCAATGATACGTGCCATTACAAACGTCACCGGTTTGAATACCGACCTGTCTGTCGAAAAGATTGAAATTAGAACCAAGTCTGAACCAGAAAATACTCTTGTTTAATAATCTTCCAATAATGACGTCACATGATTGTTTTGTACATCGGTTCATGTATTTGAATATAGTTTTAGTCCATTTTTTTCTTTTTTTAAATTCAAAGTATTGTAAAATTCAACGTTAATAACGAGCTTACAGTGCATTGCAATGCGATAAATGAGGTGTAAGTTGCGTGGTCTGTTTTACTAACCTAAAGATTATTAAATTTAATTTTTTTAATTAATATTTTTAATTTCAAACAACGAAGGATACCTTTTATGACACAAGGTATGGAGGTAATTTATCACGGATATGATTATTATGGAAATATCCTAGAACTACCTCCTTACATTATTAACAAGTGATTAAATTATTGAATTAAAACATTTAAATTTTAAAAGTATATTTCTACATCTTGATTCTATCGATTTGTGCAATTTATCAATTACTTGTAAATGGCTTCATGTTTTATTTAACAAGTCAAGCATATGGAAAAATATTTCATTTGACAAGTCGAGATTTGAATTTAATGTAATTAATAAGATATTAATATTAACATATTTTTAAATAGCCTGTTAATTGCACCAGTTTTTATAAAAAATGTGCATTTAATTTACGCACGTTACAGCTTTACAGTTTGAAAAATGTAAGCGATGTAGATGTGAGGTATTGAGAATAAAAAATATATTTTTTATAAATTAATATTAATATTTTTAGAGGTATTGTGTCCAATTGTAAGTTAATAACCAAACTCATTATACGTCTCTGTCCTCGTGTGTCTAATGTGTAAATTGTATATATAAAATATGCTTTTAAATTAAATTTCACAGATCAATGGCTTACATCTCACAATCCCTTTCACATCTCTCTACGTTAATTCTCGATTCTTTAGAATTGGTAAGTGACACGGGGTTACAATATATAAGGTTAATTAAAAACATTATTAAAAGTATAATAATTTTAAAAATATTTCCAGTGACGTTAGCACACATTTGACAAACATTGGACTCCATTATCTACCTCTACTTACCACCATTGGATTCTACGCCCTTTTTTCAAATTGCTATTTACTTAATCGAGTGTCTGTTAATAATTCAACCGGGGTTATGCAAGTTTAAAAATAATATATTAAACACATCATTAGATTACAGACCGGGACATAAGAAAATTGTGCATCAACTCTAAAAGCATTTCAAGTCTTACTTTAGCGTGTTGCAGTGTAAAATAAAATTTAAAAAATTAAAAAATAATTAAATATTAAGAACTTGACTAACCGTACCCTAAAAGAAATTGCAAAAAATCTTAGACAACTAGAAACATTATATATTCCTTCCAATGAAAATTTTACCAACTTGGGGTTATCGTGGGTTTCACTATCATGTATTAATCTGAGGTTAATTAATATAATATTATTAATAATATATTAATAATTTATTTAAATCCTTAAGAAACGTCAATATAAACTCCACTTCTCAATTAAACTGTACAGATTTGAATTTTAAAAATGTACAAGTTTTTAAATGTGCTTTCAATACTCTCAGCTTCTCATTTTACAATTTGGCATCACAGCTTTCACACAATATAACTCATGTAGATTTTAGTTGCGATGATTTCATCACAGATGAGGCCATATATCTGATCTGTAGTGTCAACAAAGGTGTCAAGTTAATGAATGTTGAACATTGTCAAGTATTTTAATTTATTTATCAGTTTAATTTTTTAAATAAATTTTAATTTTAAGAAACTGACAAATGTTGCTCTAAGTCACATTTCAACTTGCTGTCCAAACATTGAAGATTTAAATCTTTCCTACAATCAAAATTTCAACCACATTGGTTTTTCTGATATTTTTAAAAATTGTAGAAAGTTAAGGTAATAATATTATTTAATAATTTGATGATTTAATAATTATTATCTTTAAAGATTCTTTAAAGCTGAATATTGCATGCAATTAAAAAAATTTACAATGCACATAAAAAGCTTGGTGGAATTGGAAATTTGTTGCAGCGAATACATTTACAAATCTAGTTTGGTTTCAATATTTAAGACTGCGAAAAACCTCACATCGTTGGACGTGGCTTTTTCCAAATATGTAACATTTAAAAAAAATTTTATAAAAAAAATAAAATTATTTTTTCAGCTGACTGATAACGAAATGATTCATCTGGTTACAAATTGTTCAAAATTAAAATATTTAAACGTGGAAAGCTGTCATAAATTAACAAATAAAACGCTGGAATTGATAGGGTCCAGTTCTCTAGAATTGGAAATTTTGTGCATATCTTGCAACGATAAATATACTAATGTAGGATTGAGAGATTTAATTCCTGCGAGTCAAAAATTGATGTAAATTACTATATAACATATATCAATTTTTTAAAATATATTTTAAAATTTTTAATTTCAAAGATGTCTTGAAATGGAGGGTTGTATAGGAATTTCAACCGGAACAATTATATCTTGCATAAAAGTAATTTTAAAAAATATTAATATTTAAAATTTAAATTAAATTTTATTTTAGAAAATGAAGCAATTGAGAGAATTTGACATTAGTTTTTGCAATAACATGACAAACGAAGCTCTGTATGAAATTATTGTCAATTGTAAACAAATGAGAGAAATAACAGTTGTTGAAACTAGTGTTGACGTTTGGACTGTAGACGATATAAAGGTAAAGTTATGATAAAATAATTAATTTTTAATTTTTAATTTTTAGATAATGTATCCCAACATTTCCATCTACCATTAAATAGAAACTTTTTCTCGTCATATTTTGTGAATAAAGATTTAAATTATTAAAATATTTGATTCTATATGTATTAATTCATTTGGAATAATAATTATTATAATTATTCATAATTCCAACTTGGAATTAATGTCTACGAAATTGAGATAAAAACAAACGACTCTGAAATTTCCGCTTCAACCCACATGTAATTATAATTATTCCTTCAAATGAATTGTAATTTGTGCACCAAAATACAGTTTTTATCAGACAAAAATCTGCAAATTGAATGACAAACGCATCAAACAACATTTTTCGAAACACAATATGGCGCGACTAAAACAACATGAAACTGTTGAACCATGTACAAAATTTACAAAATTTGTAAATTGATAAAATATTTTGATAAAGTTATTGCCCTATCTACAGTGTAAATTTATACACGTTTCCCTCACCCAATATTTAAATATATTATTTGTTTACTCATCTCTACAAGACTACAACAAACGATTTGATCGTATTTCAAAATAGTAAAGCAAATTAACCTATTGTAAAATGAACGAAAAGGGTATTGTCATTCTTACCACACCTCAATCTTCAAGATCGGACGTTATTATTAAAAAATTTAAAAAATTAAAAAAAAATAATTAGGTGACTGGCAGAACTGCAAACGTACAACACATTTTCAAAGATAAAAAGTTTACGACAACAATAGTTGATTATACTACGGAGGAAAATGGACATTATAAAGATAAACTGAGGGCGCTGGGTCTCCTGGGTGGAAAATCTTATGCGCCTTATATTTTCCATGATGGGAATTATGCAGGGGTAAGAAAATAAATTTATGTATTTTAAAATTCAATTTTGTAGTCTTACGATGAACTTGTTATCGCTAACGATAATGAAGATGTTCAAGGATTCCTCGATCAATCCAATAAAATTCCAGCTTGATTAATTTATTTAAATTTATTTAAATTTTAAAACTTGTATATTAAATTTTATTATGATTTCTTTTAAAAATTAATTTCCAAGGTAACTAAAATATTAGTTTATTACATGGGCGTTAATGGCCTTTTAAAATTTGTTCGAGGCAAGGAGAATTTGTGGTCATTTATCAATTTATTAGAGTTTGATAATCAGTTTATAGTGATTGACGGTAACAATTTCTGTTTTGCGTTATATTTGTATTTTTACAAGTCAAATTTGCCAAATAGTTTTAGAAAAAGAATTTCAAAGTCCCTCGACCAATATGTTGATAGAATATGTCTAGTTTTTGGTATTTTGAGCAATTTAAAAAAATTGACGACAATTGTGGTTTTTGACGGGTTCAAATACGAAAATTACACCGAGTCTGTTAAAAATTACCAAAATACGACCTTCTCTGGGTTGGAAGATGTAACAATTAATGAAAAAGAAAATCCTTGTAACCAAAACTCTATGCAGAGAGGAATGCATTGTGAACATTTGGTTTTGACAGTTTTTAAACAAACTATAAAGACATTTGCTGATCAGAACAATTTATTTTGTTATTATGCCGATTCTTATGCTGATGCCGTTTGTGTGGATTTAGGATATCGACTAAAATGCCCCATTATTAGCGGTGATGGAGATTTTATAATTGCTTTGCCAAAGTATGGAATAATTACCACTCATGATTTTATATGTGGCTTACAAAATATGCAATATTCAAAAAAGAAAATTATCGAAAATGTTTTTTCTGTTAAAATGCTTTCATATGACGGTATGTTGAAAATTTTCAATATAAAACCAGGTGGAGAATTCAAAATGAGAATATTACCTACATTTTCGTCAATGACTAAAATGGATGGCATCACATTTGGCTATTTACAATTTGATGATTTTGACTCGTTGTTTACTTATTTTAAAGACATTAAGGACGAGAAAAATTTAAAAAATTTATTAAAATCACAATGTAAAAAATATGACGTGTCTGGGGAGATGGAACGGTTAATGAATTACACATGGGAAAAGTATGCCTTTAAAATTGATGAAGTAGACCATGAAATGTATACCAATGTCGTAATGAGTAGTTTTAATAATAATTCTGAAAATGCGAGTTTTGAACAATTTGATAATGACAATATTATTACGAAATTAGAAAATTATGTTGGAAGGGTAGTAAACCGACATTATTTTAAAATATATATAAAATACAAGATGGGTCGGTTTGATTGTCCCAATTTTATGTTTTTGAGGAGGCTTATGAATCTATCTATTGTGGATTCATTTAAATTTGATTTTGAAGATTGGCCCAGTAGTTTTGATTGTTGTAACGAGTTTGTTGAAGTATTCAGTATTATTGAAAATAAATTGGGTATTTTTTTGTATATTTTATATTTTTTGTAATTTTCATAGAAATTTGAGAAATGGTTATTTTTCTACAAATCATTGTATTTGATTTGTTTATATGATAAGACCTATCAATTTATAATTTTAAAATTATAATTATTATTTAATTATTTTAATTATTTTAATTATTTAAACTATTTTTAGATTTTTCAAAGTCTTATACGACACACCAAAATCATTCCAATGTGGCAATACAGAATAAAGACTCATGTCTTTATAGTTATTATATAATGAAAAGCTCTAGAGAGAGATTAAAGATGATTTTTAAATTGTTGAAATTTTATCCAACACCTTCACATTACTCAAACTCTACATTTTATTCATTTTCGTCCATTATCATTCTTATTGATTTTTGGAAACGGAATAGTTATGCTGGAAAAATGTTGCATGATTATGGAGCCATATATTTATTATTGGCCTTTTTGTTTACACATCTTTTACACGGGAATATCTTTAATTTATCTCACGGAACCTGTACCAAAACTAAGCACGAGCATGTGCTTTGTGAATATCAATTAGATGTAGCGCATGATCATGTTGACATTATAAAATTTATCAAAAGTTGTCACGAAGCTTATAAATTGTCATTTTTGACCTGTTGCAGTGTGTGTAGAAATATGAAAAGAGACGTTTCAAATAAGAGAGATTTGAACGGATTCCAGAAAATGAAATTTTACAAAATAATTGGTAGAGATGTTAAAGACAAAAAAGAACATTTTATACAACAAAATAACCCCCTAAAAACGTCGAAATTGGACAAGAAAAGTAACTGCAATTCTTTTCGCGCATGCTGTACTTGGTATTGTAATTTTAGGTCTAAAAATACTAATGTATGCGATGTAAATGATCAAAAATTTGCGCACATGTACGTTGAATTGTCTAAAACCTTCTCTGTACTAATGGAAGTTTTTAGCCTTTTAAATTATCCCTTGCCTATATTAAATGCCCAATCTTTTATGTCTCGAAGTTATTTTCTATACTTTATGAAAAGATACACGTGTTGCAATCTTTTAAACGAGAAAGTTTTACAGAAAAATGAATATAAAAAAAAAATTAACATGCGAATCTTGATTGATGTGATTTTGTCTCTTGAATTTGAAAATATATCCCAAAATTATTTTAAAAGTGAATTAAAAAATGAGAAAGTAAAATGCATTGAAAACTGCCAAGACTCGTCGGAATTTTACCAACATTTATGTAAAATGCGCCATGTGGCTCATAATATTGTATCATTCTTGCAATGTACCTGAAAGTGTTTCGAGAATTTTTACAATTTACAGTTTTAAATTTGCAACATAATTTAAATTGTCAATATTTGAGCATTTGCAAATAAGAATCCTAGAGTTTATTCGTCAACATTTTAAACATGTGTATGAAACTATCGAATCTACCCTTCTTTGAACAAAGTTGGCGAATTTAACTGTTTAGAGTAAACACTTTTGGTATACATCCATTTTCTTAAAGTGCCAAAGATTATTGCACCTTTTTTCTGTTATTTTTTATCCTGTAATGATTTTAATTTAAAAATTAAGTAATTTAAATACTTTTTAGATAAACGAGTGAAAAATAGTCTTAACTATTTCAAAAAACTTGTTGCATCATTTTGACCTTGAATGGAAAATACACACACGAATATACCGCCAATGGGGCAATGTACAGGTATTCTAAATTTAATTTTGCTTTTAAAAAATATATTAATTTTCATTGAAATTTATCCAAATGTTGGTATTTTTATTGACCGTTTTCATTTACACATTTTACACTTTTATGTGGGTTTGTTAATTTCGAAATTGGAATGAAATCATTTTATTTGGATAATGAATATAAGACGAGTAAGTTTTTTTTTTAAATTGTTAATTTAACTTTTATAAAAAGTGTCATTTTGGTATAATTAAATCTTTAGTAATTTCTATTTATATATTATTTTTATAAATAAAATGTGGTCAAATATTTTTGTTTTTAAAATTTTCAAACATTTGGTAAATTTATGTTGATTATTATTTGTTTATTTAAAAATTGATTTTGAAGAAATAAATGTTTTTTCATAACATTTTTCTACTTTTAGATGACATGTCTAGTGATTATCGTCTCTCATCTTCAACCTTTTCTACTCAGAGAATGAGCAATCCTATAGAAAGCCTCGCGGTAATTGAAAAAATACTTCAAAGAAAGGGGTTTCAGTCATTTCGTAAAATTATTCAAAGGCTGCCCCTTTCTCATATCAAAACAATATCTAGATCGACGTTTAGCGATCTAAAGGGCGTTTCTATCGATAGTAGCCTCGTTAGTTTCATCTATAATAACAGTACTCGTGTGAGTAATGCACTAGTGTTTTCAGAGTCTTCAGAAGATGGCTTTTCACTAGATAATGGCTCAAACGTAAATACTAATGTACCTTCGTGGTCTCCAGTATCGGAACATTGTATTTTTAAAAGGGTCAATTCAGATGCATCTCAACAAGACGTTGATGTTATTACTAAAAATCTACCAATACTCTGTGAACTGCTAAGTATTTTCTTGACGAAAACTAGCAAAAATGTAGTGAATGTAAATTGGCAAATTGGCCTGTCTTCGAAAAGTGTTGATTTTATTTGTGGAAAAAGTACTTGTACGGAGCCTGAGGTTAAATCATGTACTGCTGATTATATAAAAATGAATTTGACGACTAGTAGAAACAGTTCGCATCTTGTTGATTCCATTGCTGAATCATGGGCGAATTTTAACATTAACAATGATGGCAATTCCAATGATGCTTTTTTGAAAAATGACATTTTTAATAACACAAATATGGCCAATAATGCCAAGTTGTCTAATTATTATAGCGAGGGGTCTTATTCGACACGACAATCTTTGAACGATAAAAGTGAAAAACTGTCTAGTTTTGACAGAATAGCCTTGTCAATGGACCAAGAGATGAAGTCTTTCGTTTTGACTTATTTGATTAAATGTGCGTACCGAGAGTCTCTTGGATCCGATATGAGGTCTTCCGTTTCGAGTGTGGATAAGGATTGTAATCTTTTTAATCAAATTTATTGGAGAGTAAAGGAGAAGATTGAACCTATTCAGATGTGTTTTCCTAATCTATCATTGAAAGATTTGTCCAATTTCATCAGGAGTAGGTTTTGTCAGAATGATTTTGAAATTTACAACAAGTTTAAAATTTGCATTATAGGTAGAATAAAAAGTTAGTTTATTTTATTTTATTTTTTCTTAATAGAATCACCTTTGAATGAACACTTGTCCAAAAACTTTAATCGCCGCCCCATTATTGTGCAGCACTACAATATAAACCCAGATACTATTGCGAAATATATCGCAATTGTAGTAGCCCTAAATAAAGGATCTGTCAATTTAAATTACCTTTCAGACATTCTAACAAATTCTTCAAATGTCATTACTCATTGCATCTTGACGGCGAATTTAGAAAGTTTAAAAAACAACAAGTATGCTTTATGTCCCGGCGGATGTATTAGAAACGACGCGACTGCTGAATCTAGAATACTCAATTATTTAAATCAATATTGTCACGTTTTTAAAATGGAACGTTTTGCCTGTTTAGTCGTCAATAAAAATAGAAGATATCATGAACCAAAGAGTCGAAAAGTGGTAACATTTGACAACGTATCATCCAGATGTCCGTCTGATGGAAGTAGTATGGGACAGATTGACAACAGACCAACTTCTGTTACAGACTCGATTTATTTTCCTAGAGCTTTTAATAATTACAACTCACAAGTTTTAGATGGCTTACCGTACATGACTCATGATTTGGATGAGAACGACATGTACGCGAATAAATGCATAGGAAAAGGATACAAGAGTCGGGAAAGGCCTTTGTCTGTTTTTAGTCATTTTGGATCTGAAAATTGTGCACCAGCGTCTAGTTACGATGAATTTGAACAAAATATCAATGGGACGTTGACGAGAGAGAATGAAGTTGAAAAAATTGGATCAAGAAGTATTTATTTTAAAAAAAAGTTAACTTATTCGTGTTTAGAGTCTCGTATTTTCTCCGACCCTAATGAAAATATATATAGGAATAGTGTTGGAGGTGATGAAGATTTTTTTGGAACGATTTTTATTTTTTATTTTTAGCTTCTTATTCTTATTTATTCAATGGACCGTTATCTCGAAATGCCTTTGGCACAATGGGTATTATATATAATTTTTTTAATTTTTTAAAATAAAATGCAGACTCTTACAATGGCGCAGCGAAATTTCGCTCTTCAAGTCAATTTGAACCTCCAGTGTTTAATTTATATCCTTCTAAAAACTGCACTCCTCTTTCATTTTCGGACATACCGAGAGACGATTCATTTAATATCGGGGGAAACATTCTTCAGAAAGATGCTTCTTTCAATCAAGAAAATGCCTTTCATCAACAGTCACAACATGGTGGTAATGATAATATCCGTGGAAAATGTGGGGAAAATTTAAAAATGTACAGATACGGCTTTGTTGGAACTGACAATAACGAACATCCTTCTCAAATTAAAGTTTCTAAAAACTTTTCTTATGTGGATCCAAAATTTAATGCTCAAAACAGGATTAGTGCACATGTTCCTCTTTCTCGGGTCCATTCATGTTACTCAAAAATTGGTGATAATCGGTTGGATAGGAACAACAATGTAAAGCGCATAGGTTTTGACAATCTTGTCAATTTGAACGAACACGACGCCAATAATAAAGAAGGGAAAATGTTTTCTATAATGGAAGACGAAGGAAAAGGGGCGGAAACTTTTGTACAAGGCGGAGATGTTAAAAGTGGATTGGAAAAGGATAGAATCGTTGAAAATACATTTTCATCGTTAAAATATATCAACGTAGAAGGAAATAGGAGTTATTCCAATTTTAAAAGCAACATGGCAAAAAAGACCAATATTCGTAATCGAAAAAGTTGTGTATCGACGTTTAAGCAAAACAAGGAAGGGTACGGTAAAATTTACACAATTAAAGATAAATGGGGCATTATTGATCTGGGAAGCCATGAACATGTGTATATTGACAGAAGAATATTTTGTTACATTGAGGGTATAGAAGTAGCCGATATAAACATGACAAACATGTTTCAAGTTGGTCAGGTGGTATATTTCGAAGCTATAAGAGGAGAACCAGATAAACGAGCTTATTGGAATGCTACACGAGTTTGGAGAATTGGCCACGATAAACAGAAAGTTACATTCAACAGGAACAATGTCATATTTAACGAATCGAATAAACAGGAGAATCAAAGAGCTTCTGCAAATGACTCTAACTTGTCTGCATCTGCCATGGGCACGACTGATAAGTGGAATTTGAAAAACATTTTTAAAAATAAGGGACTCAAAGGATCAGGCCATGGGTTTTTAACAAGGTTTTCGAGCGAGCCTTCTTGATGAAAATTTCGTTTCGTCGCTGTTTTATTTATTAATTTTATTAAATATAAATCATGATTTAAAAATTAATTTTATTGAATCAATATATTTTCTACGTCGTCTTCCAAATCTAAACTCAACAAATCTTTATTTTCCATGTCCCTAGAGAGGTTTGAAGTGCTTTGCTGTTCGCTGCTTTCGACTTTTCTTTCTGAAGTAACTATAGAAGGTTTGTACGAACCAAAGCTTACGCCACCTTTAGAAGAGTCTGATTTTTCACTGTTGTCGCGATTCTCGAGTATAATGCCCGTGTTGAAGTTTGCATTTTCGGTTATAGAACTTTCAAAAACGTTTTTTTCATCAGATAAAAGACGTGCGAAGGCTTCGTCTGCTGCTTCCAGTTGGGTTTTCATCTCGTTTTCTCGTTTGTTTAATATGTTTTTCATGTCAGAGTATATTGATTGTTTTGTTACTTTATTCGATTTACTTGATTGCTTGTCGTTTTCGTTTACAGAATCGGCCAGGTTGTTTTTCCAGTCACTCCAATTATCAGTTTGTTGATCAACCTCTTGTTTGTTTTCAATTTTTATTGGCTGCAAATCAACCTGTGCCATCTCTGATTCCTCATTACATGGTTCAACTACTTTAAGTTCTTGATCTTGATGCAAATGTATATTTATTTGTGGGATATACGTTGTAGTGACCGTTTCTTCTTCTACAGAAATCCTTGGAACCGATATAGCTCTAGAATCGATACTATAATCTCTAATAATAACGTCATTGGATTTTATCTTTTCCGAAAGAGATCTTGGGTGATTCGAGTTAATTTGGCTGATGGCTTCAATTTCACAAGTTGATTTATCATACTAAATTATTTTTTATTTAAAAGTCCTTTTAAAAAATTTTTTTACTTCACAAGACACAATTGATGGTTGTTTTAATTGAGAATAAATGTTGGATCTATTGAGCATTTGCCTATTTATCTAAGCAAATTTAGTCGGCTATTTTTTAAAAAATATTTACCGCCAAACTCTTTTCCATTTCTGTCAATTGTACCTTTAAACTGGCAACTTCCTTCTTACATGCTTTAACTCTTCCTTTTTCTTTATTGAGGGAAATGTTTTGATTTTTTACCAAATTTTTTATATAAATATTTAGATTCTAAAAAATTATATTTTTAAAAAAATGTAAACATTAATTATACTGTAATTTTAGCCTGGCTGCTCTTGACATCTTCGTCCAACACTACATTCTTTTCCTTTAAATCAAATTTTTCTATCAAATTTTTATTTTCGACTAATTGTTTCAAATTCTGTTTTTCTTTGTGAAGTTTGTCCAACAAAACATACAATTCTTTATTTTTGCATGCCAGCTTTGAAAGCTGCAGCTTGTGTTGCTTTATGTAATTTTTTAACGATGTGTTTTCTTCAATTTGCTTCTCGTACATTTCAGGCAATAAACTCAAATCCTTATCCATCTTATGGTTTCTCGTAGACTCTAATTTCAACTGTCTTTTCAACAATCTAAATTCAAGTTTTTAAATTATTTTTTTTTAAAATTTACACAATCTCCTCTTTGGAAGATTTAATCAATTCCCTTTGCTCTCCATTTTTATTTCTCTCGTCATTTAACTTTAATTTCAGGGAGGTGATTATCTTGAAATTAAAATTAATTAAATTTAATATTTAAATTTAAAAAATAAATCACATTGTTGAATACGATAGGAATATCAATCTTTTGACGATTCTTGTGTGTCGTTGCAATCTTTTTAGATTTTAATAAGTCTGTCGTGAATTTTTCTAAATTAATCGTTTTATTTTTCATCATTTTTATTTACTTTTCTTCACGACACTCATCCTCCTTTGATTCTTATGACTTTTTAAAACGTCATTATTATTCATATCTTGATTCCTCACCAAATTTGACGGCGATTTATCGTTACCTTCACCCTTTTCATTCTCACTAGAGTCGTTGTAGAAAATACTACTCTCTTTGTCATTGTCTACTTTATCAACATCAAACCCGTCCTTTTGGTCGTCGTTTTTAGCTAGCATTTCAAATTTGAACCTGTTATTTGCATTCGTGAGGAGTTTTTTAAGGTAATTTGGATCGTTCATGGTTATTACCTCCTTTTTTCGTTTAATTTCGACAACTTTAATTCTAAAACTGTCGTTATCAGAAAGATGTATGCACTTTCCAACATGTGACATTTTTACTTTTATTTTTAAAAATAATTAATTTCAAATAATATAAATTATCTTACAATGAAAATAATTAGTAATGTATATTAAATGTAAACATTGTATAATTTTTTTAAGGTTTAAAATTCCAATTATTGATAAAATACCTATTAGATTTTACTAGCCCAATATTTTTCAGTCCAATTTTTATAATTCTAAAATGCAATATCGAGGAATTTTATAATTTTTTATTTTGTGGGTTGATATGGATTTATAGATACGGGTAAATAGTAAATTGTTTCCGATATTTTATAATTGTGTGGGATAATTCTATTGTGCTGGATTTGTACGTGTGTAAAATGAAAGAATGTTATTAGAAAATTGTAATTCACTAGTAAGAATAATGTATAAATGTATAAATTTATTAATTAATATTTTTTTGTTAAAATTTTTGGGGAAAAATTTTATTCAACTGACATTATGTTTTGATTTGCGTCGATTGTGTTTTCAGAATTTGAAAAATTTTCATTTGATTTTTCTAAAATGGATTAAAATTATAAAAAACTTTTTTTTTATTTTGTAATTTTACCTTCATATAGTCTACCCGTTTCCGTTGATTTTTTACCATTTTCAGATATATCTAGATTTGTATCGATTGATTTTTTCGGTGATGTATCAGAAGTAAGAAAGACTAACGTTTTTATATTAAATTTGCTAATGTTATAAATCCCAATTATTCCAACACTAAAATTATTGTGAAAAATAAAATAAAAATAGAAAATAATACGGTTTTTTCAAGACAATTTCAATATCATCCATTGTATCATCTTGATCGTAAAATGTTTGAAAATTTTCCATTTTTCTATACGTAAATAATAAAATATTGAAATTTTATGAAATTTTACTTGTATAAATGAGGACTTTTGTCTTTTGGTTTAGGTAAAATCGAACGGAGTGCAATAGAATTTTGACTAATTAAAAAAATTATTTATAAATAAATTTTTATCAATCAACTTTATAATTAAAGATATTGGTGTTCGTTTTCTAAATAATTTTTATGAATAATATATAAATAAATTGTTACTTTCCGTGTGAATTGGAATCTATTTTTAATCAAATTTTTAATCAAATTTTTAAAAAATAAAAAAATTTAATTACTTTCAGAAATGTATTTAAAATCATTCAACTTTACCAGTCTAAATATAATTAATTTTTAAATTAATATAAATTGTTTACTTGCTAAATTCTTCTTCAATAATTTCATAATTTGAACGTTTAAGAGTAATCCAGATGGCTAGAATGCAAAATTCATGATACATCTAAAAATTAATCATAAGTAATTTAAAAAATGTAAAAATAATAATTTAAAAAACTTTGTATAATATTCTATCTCTATGAGTTGCTGAAACACGGGATCTAAATTTTAAATTATAAATTTAATTTTTATAAAAATAGTAATTACTCTCCACACAACATGTGATGTGATTGTATCATATTTTCCCCCAGAATAATAAGAGAGTAATAATGTCCCAGGCATTTTTTATTGTGAGCCAAATTTTTTTGCATAGTTTGTGTTAGTTCGTTATTGACACTTTCGAAAAAGTTTATTAATTTTTTGTAAAAAAATATAAAAAATATAAAAAATAAAAAATTTACATATTCATCGGATTTACGCGATTTTCATATTCGTCCTTTTCAAAATAGCTATCAAAGTATAAAAACAGGTACATGATAAATACGTCGGAATATAGTTCACTAAGAATATATTATAATTATAAATGTGAATTAAAATAAATAAAAGAATTATTACTGGATTAAATATTCAAATTCTTTACAATAGGAGTTATTGCTCAAAACCATTGATTTTGCCACATCTGTAACATTTTTATGAAAATAATAATTAATTAATTAATTTTTGCATTTTTTTATTATAAAAAAAACCTTTTACGTCACTTAAAGACACTAGTTGGTCTTTTCTTTTTTTATCGTCTGAATTAAAACTAGTATCTGGGCTAGATTGACAATGTTATTTTTTTAAAATAATAATTTTTGTCAATTTATTACAGCTTGGAATCGACAAATTTAACGTTACTGAAAGTTTTAGTTTTTTTATCCTTTTTCTTATCAGAATACCCTGCTTTAACGTAATCTAGGGTGTTTTTGTCATGATTCCACACCCACTGGCCACCCATTATTCTGTTTTTTAGAAAATTTGTCACATCGATGGAAGTTAGCTTAGAATTCATTAATTTATATCTACTTTTATTTTTTTTTTAAATAATCAATATTTATAGTTTATAGTTGACAAAATTAACATGTGAAATTTATACATTTTATTTGTAAGCAATTTCCGTTGTCAGGAATTTTTAACAAAAACAATTATAATTATTTATAATTAATTAAAAATTTGTATACTTTTTATAATAAATTGTTTATTCAGACATTTTCAATTTTAAACACGTTTGATTATTTTTTTATGAACTTTTGACTTTTTATTCAACCATTTTCAATTTATAATATATTTTAAACATTATTTAGTTTTTTAAATAAAAATTTTTTCCTTCACAGAATGAACCTTATTTCCCCTGGTATATATTACATTTTGTTTATACAGGTGAAGCATAATCCCAAATCTACTTTAGTGAATATCCACCAAACACGTGTCCTCTAAACACACACTGTATTAAAAATCTTGGAAAACTTTAAATTATTTATAAAATGAATACGATATTTCTTTTGACAATTTTGGTCATAGGAGGTAATGATTAGAGTATATTTATAAATAATTTTTAAAATTTATTCATCTAGTGACTTGTGATAGTCAAATTGGAGTCGTAGATAAAGTATTACAAAAATTTTAAATTATAAATTATAATTACAATCAGGGATGCGAAGAACTAATGGCCAACTTTTCTAGAGATGGACTCAAGTTTTTATGTGACACGTACGTTCAAAACGATCGAATGGTACTTTTAATGCATTATATTATACTTATTAATTTTAGTGCCTCATGTCTTCAATCGCTGGAGATTATTTGACAACTCATTTAAAAGAATTGAACGTTGGAAGATACTTGAAATGTTCTAAATTTGCACACTATTCAACGGAAATAAATGAAGCATTTGTGAATTTATTGTTCAACAAAAACCCAAAAACAATGGCTACATTGTTTATGGAAATATTTAACGTATTTTTTTAAAATAAAATAATTAATTATAACAATTTATTATTTTATTATTTTAGTTTGGCTGCAATGTTTTACAAAAAGATGAACGTGGGTTAGTAGATTGGTCTGTAATGATTTTTAAAATATATATAATTTTTTTCCAATATATAAATATTTTTAGTGCAATGAATATCGACCAATGTTTATTAAAAAAATGTCAATGTTTACACGTGATCATTAATTTTATATTTTTATAATAAAATTAATCTTTTTTATAATTGATGCATACGATTTCTGAAAAAATATTTTTTTTTGAAATTTGCTCCTTTTTCAATCTTGTCCATAACGTTAAGAACCAATTCTTCTTGGTTTGGTTTTCCTAAAACTTGTACACCGATAGGCATACCTACAATTTGTGATGTACACATCTAAAAATAAGTTTAAAATTCAAAAATGTTTCAATTTTCTTCAACCTCGTTCATCTCATCAATACACCAGTTTAAGCCCTTTGTGATAGCTTTCAAATCTATAAAATCTTGTTCCGTTACATTAGATATTGGCAAAACACCACAAGGGAGGTCCAAAAAGTTGGCATATATTGATGGCCATACAGCTACTATAATAAAATGGATAAAAGTTTTGTAAAAATTTTACATAGATAAACTATTTATTAGCCTGTCAATTCGATATAACTAAGTTTTACTTTTTAATATAAAGTTTACTCTAATTAAAATATTATTTCGTCACATTCAAGGTTATGTGATCGTTGATCGTGATCGGTCACGACTTTATTTTATCAGAAAAAATATAAGAAACCATAACATTTAAAGTTTATAAATAAACGATAATATAAATTTAAGAAACATGAGTTCTCAAGAAACTAAATTTGAAAATTCCTGATAATTATTTTTAAAAAATTGACGACGGATATCAATATAAATTATGTCCCGGTAATCCCAAAGCTATGAAGTGCGCGAAAGAGTCACGAAGAAATCTCAGAAGACACATAAAAGCAAAACATATAACGAAATTAGATACATTCAATGAAGCCTGTAAGGGTTTAGATCGTAAAACAAATATTTGCGAACCTTCTAATTTGAAACAAATGAAATTAGCTTTTTCAGGATATAACAAAATTGTTGCACAAAACAAGTGATTGTGAATTGAGGTATTGTTTATTATTGAGGTAGATGATGATAATTTTAATCCTTTGAAAAGGTTTAAGTCCATAGTAAAAAGAAATGAGTTGGACGCATTTTTGAGAGATGAAGATACAACACTCTCATCTCTCGAGAAAATATAATACTGGATTACCTTCTTCGGCTCCCTGCGAGTGGATGTTTTCGTTGGGAGGAAAAATTTTTACTTCAAATGCTGATACATCAGTTGTGAAATTGTCTGCAATGTTGGCGTCGAACATATAGTGTACGATGGTAAATTATCGCTGACATATTTGGATGGGATCTTTATTGTCGCGCGAAATAATATTCAATCGTCTGTACATGACATTGTTGACGAAAATAAAGTAGCTTCTGATCATGATACGATTACACCGTGTGTTGATACTGCAGTAAAAATCGCACCACCATCGAAAAAGAAACGTACGCGACGATTGAAGAAGTAACATGTAGTACAGATGTACCACTTTATGTTAACGTCGACAATTCGTGTACGACATCGAGGGCAAATAACGCGGTTAGTCACAATAAAAATATTTATTTGATTGATGAGAGTAAAGACTTGACTTGGTTGCAACGTTCTACTGTTGCATATAGTCTCATGTCTAGAAAGACGAATACGATTCGAGGTGGTAAAAATAATATAGGTATACCCGAACATCAAAGGTTGTTGACAGTTGAATCGAAAGGTAGATTTATAACATTTTTTCAAGTTAAGAATGAATATAATGCGTTGACGACACCATTGTTTGACGTTTTTCGGCGAAAAATACCAATGGTCGCTGATAAAATCAAAGAAAAACGTTTGATCGATGCTATTATCGATGTACTTGATTCTAAAGTCATTAGTTTGGCTTTATTGATCAGACAAAGGCATAATATTAATAACGATAACAATCTGGGGAAAATTGACGCTTGGTTGAATTTGCGCGCAGTCGCGTCCAAAAATAAATAGATCAAACACATAAAGTAAATTCGAGTCGAAAGAAGAGAATGATAAACCTTGGCCCATCATCCGATACTCCCGAAATTTATAAACTGGCTATGCCTCGACCGTCACAGTGCGTAACAAGACAAGAAAAGGAAAAATTGAGAATAATGGCCCTCCGAAAAGTTCCAGTCGAGCAGTTTAAAGAAAAACTTCAAAATTTTATAAAACGTATACGTCTATGACCGAGTTCATTTTGATTTAGACTTCGACATTTGTGATCTTCGTAAATGTTAACATGACAATGTTTTCAAAACTTTTATCGAATAAAATTTAAAAATTTTAAATTAAAAAAGTATACTTTCTTTATGAGACGGGACGTTGGAAACAGCGGGAGATCCGAAAGAAGGCATAATAATGATGTCAAGGTTGTTGCTTTGTATAGAATTTAAAGTTGCTTCTCGATAATTCTAAAAGATTGATAAAATATAAGCTGTAATTTTATTACAGTGACTTGTTGATGCAGTTGTATCCACTTTTTAAAACTCCTTTAAAATTTTAAAATTAAAAATACGTCTATAAATTAAACTATTTAAAATTTACCCAACTCCACCAACAGTTCCCAAAAATAATTTTAAACATACATTCTAGGTAAAAGATTAAAATTAATATTTAAAAAAAAATAAATTAATAACTTTGGACCGTGTAAATAAAAGATGTAGAAATTTTAGAAATATTTTAGGCATTTTTATGAGACTGTAAATTCTGCTCAATTTAGGTATCAAGTCCTCTCCTTGTCTATAGATATTAGATAAACATTTTCATAATTTATAAAAAAAAATATTACAACATATTTTGCAACTTATCTCCTCCATCGGCAAAAATAACGGCATTAAAAAGATTTACAGACTCATTGAGTCCTACAGGAACCCATTCTACACAAACATGTTGACATTCTTTCAAAATTAAGATTGCTTCATTCACTGCTCTAGCCATACATGGCAATACTGTCAATTTGTCAGATCCAACAAAAAACCCAATTTTTAATTTATTACTGTCATTATAAAGCTAAGATTATTTTTTGAAATATTTTAAATTTTAAAACTTGATTGTTGAATTTTAACGGAATTAATCTACTATGTAATGAAAACATTTTTTCGGAACAAATGGCTCTCATCATTAAACAAAGACCACCTACACGACGACTTATAGGTCCGTTAATTACAGAAACTATATATAAATTTATATTAGTTTTTATAAATTAAATTACCAATATTTTCTCCGCTCTTTCTAACCCTCCCGAGTGCTACACTAAGATAACAAATAAAATAAAATTAAACAATTTTTTTTAATACTTGCAACTTAAAAATGACTTGCCTGCATTAATATTTAAAATTTAAATTACGCGACTCTAGAAGAAGTTGGTTTTAAAGCACAAACACCACACATTGTAGCAGGGATTCTCAACGATCCCCCAACATCGTTTCCAAGTCCTAATATCGACCCACCATAAGATATCAATGCAGCTTCACCCCCAGACGAACCACCACATGTTATATCCGACATACGGCTACCATACGGATTGGTAGTTCTTCCAAAAATTGGGTTTTCCGTAATCCACCACAGACCCACTTGTGGCATATTAGTCTTGGCTATCCAAATGGCTCCATGATCAAATAGGCATTGAAGTGTCATGTCTGTTTCTTCAACTGGATCATTTACATACTTTGATAAACCAATTGTTGAATCGTGTCCCTTTATATAAATTGAATCCTTGACGCTGATGGGTAGAAACTTCATAATCATTGATTCTTTTTCAAATTCAGATAAAGCAATAATTCGCTCTACATCTTTGTTAATGTCGAAATTAAAATCTGTGAGACAATTTGTGTTCCAATGCGCATAAATTGCCTGAACCTGAAATGAATGTAATACTTCGTAAGGAGTCAAGTCTCCATTTTTTATCTTATTCAGAATAATGTCACATGAGAGACTGCAAATTTCAACAGATTTTTCAAAACCAATATGAGAAAGATTATTATCTAAATAATACAAGAGTTTTTCATTAAATTCCTTTTTTTTTCGTTTATTGACAAATCGTACATTTGATCTTTTTAATCTGTAAAAAACATTCACTGACAAAAAAGTAACAACAAGAGTCCCACATGCAATAGAAATTGTTTGCTTTTTTTCTGAGAATGTGACAACTAAAGCACGTCCAATTTTGTATAAAATAGTTGACATTATAAAGTTACATTTATTTTCAATTGTCATGGAGTAAAGATATAATTTAAAAATGGTAAATAAAAAGAGAAAATTGACGCCTACTCCTGAAATAAAAGAGGAAGATACTTCATTTCATCAACAGTAAGGTCACCTTATTAAGGTGGATTTATAAGGTTAAAAAGTGCGTTTAGAAAGTGGTTATCAACTGTCAACGACTACTTGTACTGTTGTATATGCACATGTGTGTTTCTCGATCCCGTAAGAGTATCTTGTGGTCATTCATTTTGTCGCGAAGTAATTTTACCTGTAAAATTAATTTAAAAACTGAAAATAGTGTATAACTCCCTGGATAAAGAATAATAATATATGTCCCACCTGCCGTAGTCAAATTTCCTCCGATGGAATGCACGATGACTTTATAGTGCGCAATTTTATAAGAGAATTAAAGGTAAAAATTTTTTATTTTAACTGTTTAATATAATATAGATTCCATGTCCCAACGAAAATATAGGCTGCAATACAGTTACAACCTTGTCAAAAGTTGAAGACCACAAAAAAAGCTGCAAGTTTTCGTACGATAACCTTCCTGATTACTTAAAATCTTAAATTAAAAGTTAAATTGCCAATTTAAATATAGTGTACATTTTCTTTATTTGCACAAATTACATTTATTTACCTTTTACATTTATTATCTTTTAAATAAGAATTCTGTGCTTTTTAAGTTGTCTTTATGGAGAGGAAAATTCCATCAATTAAAAATTATTTACCATCTAATGAAATGCATATAAAAAGATGCATTTTTGAAAAGAATGATAATCCAATTTACAATGATATTTACTCTGTAATTCATAAAGACGTGCCTTTATTGCAGATTGATGGACTACAACTAAAACACTCTATTAGTGATTCATTGATAGTCAATACACCCATACACGAAAAAAGAATAATTTCTACTGATACAAATTCCTTAGATGAGGATGATTATCAAAGTGTTTTTAACATCAATGCCCAAACTGTTGAATTTTTTATAGATCAAACAGGCTCTAAAAATGTTTTTAAAAATACTGTAAATAACATGATAAAAACACCTCCAAACGACTCTCTAAATGTGACGATGGATAATTGTAACAAATCTAAAATACAAGAAAAAACTCACAAGGGTAAGAAATTGAAAAATATTCGAAAATTTTTCAGTAAAAAAAAGGTGGATATTAAAGATACAGCTCCCTCATTGCAAAAATTTGAAGATAAGGTTCTTCATGAAGGAAAAAAGTATGTATCAGTAAAAAATATTAATCTCATGTCTGCAAATATAAAGTATTTAAAAGATTATATATTGTTCAAGAATCTAGAGGACGATTTTAACAATTGGTTTTTGAAGAATAGGGAAATTAAATTTAGTGATTCAACAAATGGTGATGTTACAAGTGTTAATCCAGTGCAGGAAGAGAGAAAGTCAATTTTAAGAAAAATTGACAAAAGAGGTAATGTAACTGAAAAAAAACACGTAAAATGGAGAAATACGATTTTTTATAATGATGATGTTGTCAAGAAGGCTGATGAAGTTAAAAAAATGGAGCTCATTTCGAAATTTACAGTAGATAAATAGTAATCTTTTTCAAAAATAATTATATAATAAACTAGCAAAAACTACGATGTAACGCTACTGCTCCAGCGGCTAAACGAATACCTCATAAACGTGAACAAATATTCTCTGAATAGAGAAGTAAGATAGTAAAATTTTACAAAAACAAAAATATCAATCAAAAAACAAACAAAAAAACAAAAAAACAGCTACTTTACAAATCATACTTGTATGATCCCATCTGGGTTCCTACCACCGCATCTTTCGAAAAATTGTTATAATCAACCTCATTTTCGTTTTCCACTTTATACCCTTCGTACGCTGAGTTTCTGTTGATATTGAATTTTGAACCTGCAACATGCGAAAGTGTCTCTGTTTCAGGAAAATTCAATAGATAATCGTCCTGAGCATAAGGTGAAGATTCTTCGTCATAGGCACTATTCAAGACACATTCCACGTATGGAGCCAGAAGCATCATTTGTTGGTAAAATTGATACTTACCCTTGTTGTAATAAGGGTTTTCCGGTTCGACAGGGTTTCTACTTCCTCCCCAGACGGTTTTATCGTAAGCATTTTTCGCTTCTTTAGTTTGCCAGTTTATATAATCAAAATTGGTATGTCCTACTGCAGGGGTATTGGCCTGTATAATTCTCGTTTCCTGTTTAAATTTCCTGATACTATCAAAAATATCTTCTTGAATGCTTTCTTGATTCGCGTCAGGAGTTTCAAATTGAGACGACCAGGTTCTGAAAATGTCCATTTTTTGTTCAATCCAGAGACTAAATCTGTCCCACGTGTTTAGTTTTAACGATTGCCAAGAGCTTCCTGTATTAGTATCACTCGTATCTCTAGATAGCTGGTTTAGTTCGATAGGATCATCGTATGTCACAGGTATATCATTTTCAATTTCGTTTGAAGACTTTTTAAATCTGCTTGGAAGTACTCGGTCAAGTTCCTTTCTTATTGCATTCATTATTCGTTTTTTTAATAAATTTTCACAAAATATAATATTTATGGTTGAATGATTTTCTTAAAAACTCGTTTTGAAAGTCATAGTAAATGAAAAAGATAACTTTAAATTTTTACCATTTAGACATTCAACTTTAATGACAAGGAAGGTTTAGATAAATTTTGGTTCACCTTAATTCGAAGCAACGACGTAAACCTTATTCGCTATTATTTGGAACAATGTAGAAATATTTCAGAAGCACTAATATGTTTTCTAATCAACATTCAAGACAATTTGGTTAATTTTATATTTTTTTTCACAAAAATCAGTGTATTTTAGGGTAATACGGCTTTGCATTACAGCATTTTTTTTAATTTCGAAACAATTACTCAAGTTCTCGTTAAACAAACTGGGATAGACATTAATCTGACGAATGTTAAAGGTTATACATTACTAGTATGTGCCATTTGCAGCTTTAAAGGATCTAAAAACTTACCTTCTTGGTTTTATTTACTATGTAGTCCAGAAGTGGTAAATAAAGTCGTTATTGAGGTAAAATTTTATTTCTATTTTTATTTATAAAATCTAGTCTCAAAAAAGCGCTCTTTTCTTCGCTATTAAATACGAAAACATTGAAATAATGAACTTGATTCTAAAAAATGGAGCAGACATTCATCTACGCGACAAAATTGGCGACACTGCCCTTATTAAGGCCATAAAAAGGGGAAATTTGATTTGTACTCAATTGTTGTGTTCCCACAAGTCTATGAATCTTGCAAGTTTGGTAATTAATTTAAATTTATTTTATTTTAATTTAATTTAATTTAGAAAAACGTTTTACAATCAAAAGCCTGCCAAGTTTGTCAAAATAGACAAATTGTAGAGTCGATAAAAATAACAGTAAAATACTTGGAAAGATTTAAATAACTGTTACTGCGAAAATAATGTAAATAAATTTAATTACTTTTATTTTTAATTTTAATTAATCAATACACTTCATTTTCGTTGAAAGGAAATTTGGAATACTGGTCAAAGTAACTCAATCTCGGAGACTTCCAGTCAATAGGGAAATGTTGCTTTCTAGGAGGCTGAACATTGTTTAATCTTCCATAAAATACTTCTTGGTGGCTTTCACTAACTTGTGGTTTATATTGAACGTTTTTGTGTACTTTAGTTTTTTCTTTAATTTTTTCGTCGTCAATAATTATATCGGATCCATGTATTTTTCTATAGAGTCTATTGATGTAAGATTTCCAGTTTGTTGATTTTTGTTGGGATTTTTCTGGAACCCAATTGACATTTTCTACTACATCATAAAACTTGTGAATGTCATTAATTTTGAAAATTTTTTTAACTTGTGTTTCTTGTTCCACGTTTAAAAGATTTGAGTTTTTTATTCCAGGAATTGTGTCATTGAAAGGCGAGTCTTTTCGTTTTAGTGTTTTTATAACTTGTATAGCTTTTAAAATGTCTATAAGATGCGGTTCATTGGAAGAAGTTAGTTTGTATGTTGGGGATGGAGGGATTAAATTAACGTTGTTTCTTTTAACGTCATCGCTCGGTGCTTTTATTATCGGCAGGGTTGAAATTGGAGGGTTTAAGGGTTCGTTACTTCGAATATATTCAGCTATATATATTTTTTTAATTATTGTTTAAATGATATATTACCTTTGTGACTTTTGCAGTACATTCGGTAATTTAAATTGTTTATATATCGCTGCTTGAAATAAGCAGAATATTGATTGTCTTCGTTACAATTGGTATTGACTAGAGAACATACAAGTATGTCTAAAAAAATTAAATAAAAAAAATTAAATTATTAATATTTTTTAAACCCGTCTCTGAATTGTTCTCTTTGACACAACTCAATTGTTCCATATTATTTATAAAATTTTTAGTCATCATCCAATCGTGCTGACAAGTGCATTTTAACGGATTCTGCTTCAAACTAACACTCTTTAAATGGAAATTAGAGGAAAGAGCACTGTATGGAAGTTCCTGAATATTATTATTGTTCAGTAATAGCTCTTGTAGATACTTGTTTGATTTGAAAGCATTTGGTTTTATAACGTCAATTTTATTGTCCGATAGAATCAAGTGAGTCAATCTGACGAGGGCTTGAAAAGTATATTCGTCAATCCTTGCCATTTCATTCCCGGCCAAATTCAACAAGTGTAAATTTCCGAGATTGTTGAAAGCTTTCGGAGAAATGTTACTCAGTAAATTTTGATCAAGGAATAAAAATTCCACATTTGGACAATTGGAAAATATAGCAGGAGAAATGGATTTCAGTTTGTTTTTAGATAGATCAATCACTTTTAAATTTTTTGTAAACTCAAAAGTATTGAGCACAATTGTGTTTAAATCACATTCAGAAATGGAGAGATGGGATAAAAGAGGTGTATGGCGGAATGTTTCCGAGTGGACGTGTTCCAGGGGATTTTTACTTACATCCAAACCTTCTAAAGTTTGAAGGTAGATGAACACGTCCGTTCTCAAGTCCTTTATTCCCATGTCTAAAATAGTAATTAAATTATTAATTAAGAATTACTCGATATTCTCAACCACTTTAAATTCTCCAACGTCATAAACAGTCCAGGGTAAATATCGCACTTGTTATCACTGATATCTAATAATTGCAGATTCTCCATTCCCCAAAAACTAGTACCCTTTAAAACCTTAAACATGTTTCCACTAATGACCAATTCTTTTAAATTTCTCATATTTCCAAATATTCCATCAGTCAAACTCACCAATTCATTCTTCGCTATAGAAAATGTCTCTACATTGGTCAAAAGACTCACCTCTGAAAAGGGCAAGTCTCTAATGTAATTAGAGTCCAATTCCAATATAGTTAAAGCTGAAAGTAGATTATTCCCTATAAAATTCACATTTTGAAATCTATTGTTATTCAAAATCAAATGTTTAAGGTTTTTATTAAAAGTGAAAAAATCACTCTCAAAACTAGTGAGTATATTGGAACTACAATCCAATTTTTCAAGAAGCATGTTATTTCTCAAGAAATTCTGAGATAAAACGGAAATTTCATTGTTGGAAATGTCCAGCTTTTGTAGAGAAGGGACGTAAGCCAACAAGTCTGCAGGTAGTTTATCTATATTGTTGTTGCTGAGACAAATGTACCTCAATGCATCAGATTGGTAGAAAGCTTTATTATTTATGTTGTCAATTTTGTTATAGGACAAGTCGATCCATTTCAACATGTATAAATTTGATAGAAATGAAGATCCAATGTCCTTTATTATATTTTTCGAAAGGGAAATTATTTGCAAATTTTCTAGAGGTTGGAATATACTCGATGGCACTTTTTCTACTTTATTGGAACTAATGTTTAAGTACACAAGATTTTTCAAATCTTTAAAGAGGTCGGGGTTTAAATTGTGTACTTCGTTCTGAGAAAGATCTAGTAAAACAAGATTTCTCAAGTTACGGAAAACTTTCTTCTCCAAGTTAACAATGTGGTTTTTCGCGAGATTTAGAGAAAGTAGGGAAGATTCCAGACCAGAGAAGGCTTCATCGTCCATTTCCATCAAATCAATATTGGATAGATCAAGGCGTTTAATCTAAAAAATTGAAAATATTTTTTATTACATCATTTACCTTCAAACCCTTGAAAGCATTCCTCTGAATCTTTGTTATTTTAGTTCCCTTTGTAAATGATAAATTCTCAAACAATATATCTGACGGCCGAAATGGAGGTATGCTGGAAGCTGAAAATATATTTTCGCATTTCAAAACCCAAGAATTTGGAAAAGTCCTCTTGCAATAACAATTTGGTATTCTCGCAGGGCAATTTGAATATTCCAACGATTCAGACTGCACAACCTGAGAAATGATTCCAATTAAAAGAAATGTAAAAAAATAACCAACAAACATCATTTTCATTTTTTGTGATGTATTCGATTATCTTGACCAAAAAAATGGAATAAATTTGCATTTATAGTAACACACATTTCATGAAAGATTGGGGATAAAACAGAGGAGTATTGTTTACATTCATAAATTGTTACATCATTACTAATTAACACATATAAAAGATTCTAGATTAACCCAGTTTAGTTCTTGGAGGATTATATTAATTAGCATAATTTTTTCAAAAAAATTTTAAATTAATTTAAATTAAAATTTTTATTCCAATTTAACATATCTGGGGTTGTCGTAACGTCCTTTATAGAGAGGAACATTTCTTAAAATGGCTCTCCATTCTGTAACATAAACGATTCCAATTGCCGCTACAGCACACCAAATACCAACTGAAGAGGATACAGACTGTAATTTAGAAATTGTCCTTTTGCTCGTGACATTCTTGTAAATTCGTATAGAGTTTGCAAAATTCGACATTAATATTCCAAATTTTTTGTTGTTCAACTTTATTTATTTTGGAAATTTTTTTGTTACTAAAGGTGACTGACAATGTATTCTAAAAAATGCATAAAACTGGCATTGAGATTTCGATTCAAGATTCAATTGGCTTATTCGCGTAAAAAATGTGATATTTTGTACCCACAGAAAGTATATATGTGTAAAAATTAATTTATTTTATCATAGCCACTCAACGAAGAGTTGGGAACAACATTTAGTCCCGTGTCAGCTAGTTCAGATGATTGGGAGTTTGTGGAAAGAATAATCCCATCAAAGTATGTTCCAGAACCCCCTAAACATGATAAATATCCTACACCTTCGGGTTGGGTGCCTCCAATGAGTACCATGGAATTTTTTATAATTTGACATATTTTAGAAGACATTTCTTCAAAACTACCGTACAATGTAAAAAGAACAAGATTTCACAATTTTCCCATTTACATTGAGAATCTAAAATTGTCTACTCTTCAAATATCGGTTATTAGATACGTATCAGGTGATATGGAGGTGATTATTGTGTATTTTATTATATTTAGAAATTTTATAGAAGTTTTCTCAAGATTTGAAGCAATATCTAGAAAAGTATTCACTCGAAGAAATTGTGGTCGACATTGACGAAGTTTGTCAAAAAGTGAGGGTACATGGTGTATATTTGAATGAAATTTGTGAGTTTTTGTTGGTGAAAGGGTTTTAAATTAAAAATTTTAATTACTTGAACAATTGTTCCCAAATTAAAGCCGCGTACAACAATTAATCTTTTCAAGAAAGTTTATTGGATACTTTAATGTTTACTGCTGTTATAGAAAACAATATTACCTGTAAAGGTGAATTTGTGTGATTTTTGCAACAGCAAATTTGTACAGTTTGCAATTTTAGTGTCGAAAGTTGCGATTGGCAGTGTACAATTTTAAATAAATATTTGTAATGGAAAATGACGAAATTGTACAGGAGTATGTTGAAATTTTTGTGTCTTGTTCTCAACTATATAACGGCTCTTATTTATCAAAACCAACATCAATTTGTGGAGTTTTTTTGAAAAATGCGGGAGATTGGGAGCTGTTTGACCAGTCTGAAATGGTTTCAAATAATGCAGACCCGACAGTTGATATATTTTCTATTAGTGGTACTTTATTTTTTAGTTTGTTCATTCCTTTTCTTTGCCTTTCGATGCAAATGACGACAATGAAATTTTGTTTTCCGTGTATGATGTTGAAAATAGGTAAAATTTTCCGTTAAAAGTTTGTTTTATATTTTTGGACAATATTTAGATTGATGGAACTCACGAGTCAAAATTTTATCGGTTCATACAGAACTCGATTAAATGATCTGGTCATAAGTAAAAGGTCGCATTATTCAGTTACAAAGTCACTGTCTTTGGAAGGGTATCAAAGTCACAGAGGTTGGATCCATTTAACTACAGAATTTACAAATCCATCGGAATCGAATCTAGAACTTTATGTCAAAGTACACATGGTAGAAAAAATTAAATTCTTTGGAAATAAAGTAATTATATATAATTTATAATTTATAAAAGATAAAAGATAAAAGATAAGTAATTAATAATTATAAACTTTTAATCCCAATTCAAGGCAAACACACTGCTGAGTCGTATTTCCGCATAAAGTACAATCTTGTTGTGTTTCCAGCTGGTTACACTTTCTTTGCTTGAAATATTCGTCCACTAAAATGTGTTTTCAAAAAATTTCCAATATTCTTGAAAGGCTTATAATTTCTCCCATCACCAATTCATGTTTTACAGATGTATGATTCTCAGAAGATTTTAAAAGTTGACAAACAATCATGACATCTCTTGATTCACCAAAATTGCATTTATTAGCCGAGGAATATAAACGAGTAACAAAACACTCAAAAGAATCAATTTTTACGTCCCAATTGATGTTCATGAAATTTATTCTTTCCATAACCGCATTTTTATGTCCCCAAACCAAACATTCAGATTTGAAAGCTTCATAAGTTTCAACGATTCCATATGTTTTCAGTCGTGATACTGCATCATGTCCCAGATAATTTTTCAACAAAATAAACTTTTTTAGTTCAATTTCTGAATCAGTTAATTGTTTAAAAATACTGAGCAGTTGTATAAAGTTGTCAAATTCTTCAAACCATAATTCTACGTTATCTACTAATTTGCCATTTTTATTCAAAAGAGGCTTGGGCTGTGTTAAAAAATTTTCCATTATTGAAAAGTGAAAATATGAAGTTTAAATATATAAATTTTGTCAATTTGATCAAATCGAGTCATGAAATTTATTACAAAATAACCATGACTACATTAATTAATTATATAATTTTAGGATCCGTTTGTATTGGAGTTTTCAAGGTCATTTGGATCTCTTAAATACCATCCAGTATTTTATACTGAACAAGTAGATGTTAAAAAGCATATAGCGTAACTATTTTTTTATGAAACTTGAAAAAAATTTAGATGGAAAATGATAAATATATCATCCCAATTATTGTACAATTGTGATGAAAATCGAATTTTTAAAATATCTCTAATCTCCTTAAAGTAAAATTAAATTATATATATTCAAGTTCATTAATTTTCACATAGAGGCAGCAAGCGTGAAATAAATAGTCATTGTGTGATGACTGTTTTGGACATTATGAAAAAGGAGTATTTATCAAATACTATTTGATAATTTTTAAATTTAAAAATTTTTTTAGCTCAAAATTTAACTGGCAGCTTTCAAGATGTAGCAAAAAGACTAATCAAGATAAAGTGAGAGCTATTTTAAAAATTATTCAAGTCAGGTAAAAAAATTTTTTAAATAAAAATTTAAAATATATAATTATAATTTTTATATATAGAGTGGATAATAAATTCAGTCTTCACGACCACTTAAAAGGTGGGCTTTTATTCAAATTTTCTTTATTACTCGATATGTCGGTATTAATTTTCTTAAATTATTTTAAATTTATTTTTTTTCAGCTCAGCAATGGACATTTTCCAGGATATGCCCAAGAATGCGACACTGATTCTGGAGACGAATTTGTGCAAACGTACAATAACGATTACAGTGAATATTTCAATTTATTACTCCCTTATTTTTTATGTCTTTCCAGTGAAAAAATAAACATTACTTGCTTTACAGGAAATTCTATAAAACCTACTTGTGATAACGTGGAACCCCAAATAGAGGCAATTATAATTTTATAATCTTTTAAATTGTTATTTTTCAGAACGTTTTAACTTTTTATCGAAAATGTTGTAAAAATTGCAAAAAAAATGGACCTACGTTTCTATCTCCATTTATAGAAAAATTTATTAACAGGAGTTTACAAACTTTAACAGAATATTCTTGTCACATGCTCATTATATTTACCGTAATTTTTTTTTAATTAATTGAATTATGAAATTAATTTTATAAATATTAAATTTTAGGATGGGATAATAAACGATTATAAAAAGTGCTGTCTTCAGTTTGAAAGGCGTGTTAACCGATTAATAACGATAATTATTGTATCTATTGGACCTATCAAAACTAGTCACATGAAATACGTTCAAGATTCTTGCAAGGCTTTAAATTGTGATGGATTTTTGCACAGCACATCGAAAGAGTCATTTTTTCAACCATATGTTCAAGTTCTGCAATTGGAAAAGAACAGACGTGAAATTGCGACCAATTCGAAAATCGTAAAATTAATAATTATTAATTATATTCATTTTAAATATTTAGATGCTTTCACTTTTCACAGACTTGTCTAAAAACATTGTTAATTATATGAAATTGAACAATATGTGTCCTAAGACTGAAGAAATTCCCATCAATTATAATCTCGAACGGCTCGATTTTCTTGTAAATTTCAAGTCTATTTTATCAAAAGAAGATGAAAAAAATAGACGTCAAAATAAGAGCGCGATTATGATCAATACAAGTAATTAAAAATTATTAACAATATTTAATTTTATATAGCTTTCAAATGCCCTTGCTGTGGCTCTTTCGGGGTTGGTGGTTTGAAAGGTGACTTGGGTCGACAAATCGACACGACTTTTCTCAAAAAACTCAAAAATTGGTTCCATAGACCCAAATAATAAAATTATCAATACACTGCCTGCAGCTGCAATGAATGTAAAAATTATATTTATAAAACGTTTTTATTAAAATGTTAATCAACTTTTATTATAAAAGTTATATAAATTATACAAAATTTACCTCAAAATTAATTCTTTCCTTGTTGGAATTGAAAATATCAATGTTGGTTTTTTCAGTCA
>JAUZND010046655.1:0-20154 GCA_034780555.1 Coelogynopora nodosa | reverse complement strand
AGAATTACACTATTTAACATCAGTTGTTCTACTTTTAGTAATTACAATAGTTTTAATGTGAAATGCAAAAGTATATGGTTTTCTAAAAACGATAATGCCACATTTCTTAAAAAAATATAGGTGGTCATAATAATCTGTCGCACACTATATATACTCAGATCAAATTATATTTTTAACTCAGAGAAAATGTATTCAATAATAATATATATAATTATAGATTAAAAAAGTTCGTTAAACTATTAAAATAAATAATTTATTTGGGGCAGATTGGAATATTTTAAATACTGGAGTGTCTCAGATTATTATCTGTAACATTTTATAAATATAAAATATATATACTTGAGGCTGAGCCCTTAAATAATCATAGCCATGCCCATGGGTGGAATGAAATTTTGTGCAGTTCTCCATTTAAATTTTACACTAGATATATTTTTATTCTTTTAAAAATGGGTCAATAACTTTGTAGTTCTCCAATTGAATCTGGCTTTGAATCTGGAATAAATGTTTCATACAGCTACTAATATTTTATATAAAAATATTTATATATTATTATTATAAACAATAGTTTATTTATTTATAGTTTTATATCAATTTTTTATTATATATTCTTAATTACCATATTCCATTACTGAAATAATACATATCTTTAATATTATCAAAAAATATTATATATATAATTTTAATGAAAAATTATTTTTTCTTAGTTAATATATAATTAAATAATATATATTATTCATCTGACATATATTTATCTGACTTAAAAAAACATAAATATATATAAGCCAAAACTAAATAATACCACTATATATATTGTTTTTATTTATTTTACTTTATAATATTAATATGACCATATTTAGTAATATCCAAATATTCAGTAGAATTTGATTTTTTAATACCAAATTAAAACTTTATTTTCTCAAAACAAATCTCAGCTAGAGTTAAATTTTTAAACCATATATTATGTAGACAATTTAGAAACAGATATAAAAGCATGTACTAGACATCAATTTGGCAGTATTAAGCTCTGTTTTTTAAATGATTAGCTTCTAGACAAAGCACATATATTTATCATTTTAGTTTTAGTAACTAATTTCCGTTTTAGTAAAACATTTCAGTTTTTAGTAAAGAAATATATAAATATAATAATTTTTTATTTAAAAACATTATTTTTAAATATTTATATCTCAGCAACTATTATAATTATATACAAAATTTTGCTTACTGATAGAATTCAATAATACTATAAGGTAAATTAAAAAGTATTTCAAAATTCTATAGTTTTTAATTGATAAGTAAAAATATCTTTCTGTTTTTCTTTATCAAAAATTATAAAGAATATAAACATGTAATTTGTACGTAATTCATCTATATATTGAAAAATTATATTACATTTAAGGGAATTTTGTAATTTTTCTAAAAATGCTAATTTTATAAAATAGTATTTAAATAGTTTTTTTTAATAAAAAAATTGAATCTTTTAATGTTGTTTAAGGTAAAAAAACTTATATAAATCCACTTTATAAGTATTTTCTCATTTGAGAAATATGTATTGTTATAGTTGGAAAAGCATACAAACCTAATATCTTAGATGCCATTTTTTAACTGGTATCATATATGAGATACCAGAAAAAATCTTTAAATACAGCCCTGTATAATATCAATTAATTAATTAATTTATATAAATAAACATTATCAGTAACTAAATTTATTTAAAAAATAAGTTATTGCATTCTAACTTAATAATTATTATTTAATATAAATATTTTATATTTATATAATACTATTAATTAATACTTATAATTTTTAAATTAATAAATGAATTCATTATTTTTTCTAAATTTATTATTATTATAAGGTCTAATAAATAAAAATAATTAATAAATTCATTATATTAATCAATTGTATTTTTTAGTTTAAATTAATATAATTATAGATAGTTATACTTTGTTATACAGGGTGAGCCAAAAGTCTTTGCGGATTTTATTGTAAGTATAGTATATCATGAACACAATATAAACAATATGGCTATGTACAAAAGAAGTTTGTACAGATAGTGTACAGCAGAAAAATCGATTTGATTTTAGTTTGTTATTTTACATATTTTAGTCATGGTTGATTACTCAATTAAAGGAATTACTCACTTCCGTAATTGTGAGGAAGCTGTTCATCAATTTGCTAACAAATATCCACAAAAGGAACATCCATCAGCTAGAGCAGTTTTATATTGGAAAAATAAGTTGCTTAAAACTGGTAGCTTATGCAAAGACCATCCAAGGAGTGGTCGCCCCATAACCGCATCTGGTGACGAAAACAAAGAACTTGTAGTGCAATGTGTAGTTGATAATCCTTCCACATCTACTAAAGCAATTGCAGCGGACACTGGAGTGGCAAGTTTTGTTCTTCGCAGAATCCTGAAAAATGAAAATTTCCATCCGTATAAACCAATTTATTTGCAATTTCTCTGTGATGGTGATGATGATCGTCGACTTCAGTTTTGCCAGCAAAAAAGATCGAAGTTCAACCACAATCCAGTCTTATTACGCAAGTTGACATTTTCAGACAAATGTGTGTTTTCTCTTACTGGCAATGTCAACAAACACAACGTTCATTTCTGGGCAGTGGATAATCCCAATGTCGGAATTTGTTATCCAGGAAAAACATCAACACTCACTGTCTGGGCCTGTATAGGATTCTCTGGACTTCTGCTGTACTCCATAACCCCACACAAACCATGAACTCTGAGAGGTACTGTGAAATACTACGTATCCAAGTAGTCCCTTATTTCAACACTGCTACTGGCAAACATATGTTTTACCAGCTTCACCTCACTACAGTCTTGAAGCTCGCGGCCCCATTGAGTGGCCTGTACGATCTCCGGATCTTGTAACACCATGAGCTTATTGGTTTTGGAGTCATTTGCGTCAATTGATGTATCCTCCTGGATTTAAATATGCCAATGTGCGACAACTGGAGGCGGCAATAACGAATCAGATGAATGAAATTGTGCTGAAGTTTTACCATGATTCCTTCCGAAACTTACTGAAGCGTGTTGACATCTGTACCAAAAACGGTGGTGAACTATTTGAGTAGTGAAAATAATCTGTGTAATACGCTCTAATACTTTTGATTGAATGTTTTGATATTTTAATAAAAAACTTTTTTTGTACATAGTCATATTGTTTACATTGTGTCCATGATATACTATACTTACAATAAAATCCGCAAAGACTTTTGGCCCACCCTGTATACCTTGAAAAGTAAATGATATTCTATTAATTATATATTTAAAATTGTTATAAGCATATACATGATTTAAACATTTTTGATTTTGCATATTTTTAATTAAAAAAGATATACATCAGTCTGTCCAACCTATGGCCCATGTCAATCGGGACTTAAGTTGAGTGAGTTGTTTCTGCAGGAACATATTTTTTTTATAAAAATGCACTCAGCATTTTAGGAAATAATGAATAAATTAAGAACTAACGTGACTCATCAATTTAAAATGTTGAACAAATTGATAGTTAACACAACTCACAAAGTTTATTATGCAAATAGTAAACAAATTTATAAATAACATGACTCACAAATTATACTGCAAAGTACAATTAGTTTAGGCTCCAGACAAAAATATTGATTATAATTAATTATTTTGTTATGAGACAGCAATGTCTGTATTCTAAGTGCTCACTAAATAATATTATAAATCATGTTATATAAGTATTCTTTTTTTAAGGTACCCCAAAGAAATTTAAAGCAGCTGAACAAATCAGAACACGTAGTGTCCTGCTTAGTGTATTCTCAGGACTGGGAATTGTCCTTCAAATCAGGATTGTCCCACCAAAATTGGGATGGTTGGATAGTCTAATATATATATTTATCACTCTTTACTTATATACAATATTTTAAAATAATAATGAATTTAAATATGACACTTAAGATAAATTTTTATCAGTAATTATTTAGGCTAAATCCTATTTAAATAAATAAGTTCTACTTATTTATTTAATAGTATTTTTCTGAGACATAAGGTATAAACTATTTATAAATTTATGTTTAATATCTCAGAAAATATTTAATTAAAATTATAAATCTAAAATATAGAATTTTTTTTAATTCAAAGTTACTTAAATCCTATTCTTTAGTAATATTAAACTCTTTCAAGATTTGAATTCTCTAAAATGGGCTATATCTCTTATGTGTCATGGAAATAATATTTATTGTTATGGCAGACTTTTAAAAAATGTAATAGAATAATTATAGCAGGTTTCAACAAAAACAATTTCTGTTTTATCTACTAAAAGAAGTCAGAGTATAATTTTCAATGTTTTTTTGAAAAAAAAAAATAGATTGAATTTTAAAATTAACATTAAGCTTTAGTATTTAAATTCATTATATATATAGTGCATTATCTTTTAGCACTAACATTTATTATATCTAGAATTATTTAGAAGAACATTGGCAATGTTATATTATTAGATCAATTAATGTGATTTTGTTTAATGTTTTTAAAAAAAGGAAATTTCTATTTTATGTGTTTCTAAATTTTGATAAATTAATTGTTTTATTTTATGTTTTATATAGTGTTGTAAGAGTAAATATAATGAATCAATTAATACAGCAAAACATTTGATTATATTTATTTTTTATTTAAGTTTATGATAGGATTAAAACATGTATAATATTTAACATTTTTATTAGTATATAATTAAATTGTGTTTTTATTATATCAGTCGAAAATGTTTTGTTATATTTCGCTGGGGAGTCCTTCATCCACTCTTTATTATTTTTGTATCAATGATATTTTGTATTTATTTTAAAAATAAATGTTTACATATAATAAATACACATACATATGTCTATTTTCAGATGAATTCATTTTTCTTGTAAGAAGTCTATTGGAATACTTTCCAAGAATAAAACGTCATATATATATATATATGTACAATTTGGTAGTAAACTTACTAATTATGTCTGAAACACTACTTTATGTTCAATTATAAAAGTTATTAATAATAATTACAAAAGTATTTTTTATAACAAAATTGAAAATTACTAATTATAGCATATGATGTTGTAATCCGTATGTTATGAGTGCACGCTTTATCATGTTTGTTTGGCTTCTATCCACATATTTCAGTAAAGGATGTCAAAAGTAGCAGCTACATTTTGCTTTTTGTACAGATATTTTGCTGCATGGAAACTATATCATCCATCTTTTGCACAGCTAGTTTATTTTACAATGTCATAGTTTTAAAGCAATAAAATGAGCTAAATAGCGTAGAATTTTATAATTTTTATATTCAGTATATATATTTATCATTGACGACTAATCAGACTATTAATATAATATAACTAAGCTATAGCGCTTTCTTATTCAATTATTTATAGTTTTACATGTCTCACACACTTGGCTTAAATGTTCACGCTGATGTAACATTTCAGTCTAAATGAGCAATACATGCATGCCGTATTTTTATTATTGAATAACAATCTAAATTTTTTACAAGTACAAAAATATGGAGTATCGGTTAAATAAATACCGGTAATTTTTGTATTGTATCTCTTAACTATTTGTTATGGTTGGCAGCTATAGTCTTGACTTCTAGAAGTGACACCTTCATCAAGGTAAGTTATCTCCCCAATTTCACCACGATACCGCGTTGTTTGTGTATTATTTGGTGAAAAGTAACTGTAGAACAACAGCCAAATATGGAGTGCATGGTCGATTAAGTGAAAATGCACTCTGTGCATTGCCGGAGCGGATAATCTGTCAGTCGAAAAAAATTGTAATTGTTATGAAATATTTATGAAAAATGTATGAATAAATTAATTATTTAGCGTTGCAGTTAGCAATCATGCATGCCTGACGCTTCTACGAGTTTTAGAAGAACTAATTCAATTTATGCAGTAAAAGATTGGTCTTCACTGAATAGCTTTAAAACTAGAAAAGAACAGCAACTAGTCTTGTTATCGCTCATAAAGCCAACCATCATCGTTATTGGAAGGACGTCACTGTTCTCATCACTTTACCGATGTAGTTGAATTTATTATTGTGAGATTTTTGTATGTACAATTTGATTGTTTATTGGTCTTTGATATGGAGTACTTTGTACTTTCATATCAGATAGTCTGAGGTAGTTTGTAGATAAATAATTTTTTTAAGCGATTAAACAGGTAGAATCTGGCAAATTAACACATTTAAATCATCGTAGAAGTGATGATGAAAGGAAAACACCTTAAACATTAATTTATTATTAATTAAACGATTTAAAATTATAATTTATTTATTTATTTTGAATTTCATCTTTATATGACTTTATCGTTTATAAATAAGTATTTGTAAGAAATGGCTTGATGACTTTAAATATCCTAAAATAATTGTCTACATATTGTATATTCTTTTAAATAATTTTATTTATATTATACTATATCAAGTTGACAACTGATGTCATGTGTTGATGTAGGTTACTTTAAATACAACATACCTGCTTATTGTCTAGGTACAACTGATTTTTTTAAATGTTTTAAAAATTACTAATAGGCCTATGTTACAATGTTCATTGCGCTAAAATAATATCATAACATGTATCTACGTAATTTAAAAATACATAATTTCCTTATTCAAATTTTTATGTCTACTTTACTAATTGATGGTAATAATTATAAAATTAAGGTTGTCGAGAATAAACCAATTTTTCCTAGTGAAAGAATTGTAATCGTAAATTTGGCAACGTTTAACCATTTATAAACAAATTCATGTTATTGAATAAAGATTTTTAAAGGCCATAATGTGATAAAAAAATAAAGAGAAGATATCGTTATATTTAATTATTGAGGAACATTCTCCTTTATATTCAATTTAGAAATTTTAACAGTAGTATATAACTCTTAGAATCGGATAAGATGTGCAAATATAAAACAAAGCATAGGCAAAACCACAATTCTACTAGATAAACATATTTATGTATTATATATCATTATAATGCTGAAAAACTAATTTTAATCAAATAAATTATATTTCTAATTTTGAAGAGAGTTAATGTAGATATGAAGATAGTGAAGATAATGAAGATAGATAACATAAATTAATGCGACTTGTAAAATCCATTTTGTTTATATTATTTTCGCAAGATCAAAGGAAAATGATTAATTACTCATAGAAACTGGCTGCTATTTTTTCAATTGATAATTTGTTTGCAGTTTATTTAGTACATTAGTGAGAGGGCTGGCGTTTGAACATTTCTGATAATTTTAGATTTCTATTTACCTAATGTAACTAGTACTTTAATTAATATTGCTTTATGTTTTATACAGCGGTAATTTTCCTTCTCTCGCTATGGCATCGGATGGTTCCAAATCTATTCGAAAGGATTTCAAATTTGAGTCCTATCTTCGTAGAGTCCTCAAACCGGAAACATATTCTAAGATTCGTTACTATGACATGTGCATAATAGTTAATGAGAAAGGGGATCGAGCCTTCAAGCGCCTAATAGTCGGGGACCAGTTTGTGTATGTTACCGACGATCCGCCTAAGAATCTAAAGGAACTGTTTCATCTTAAGGTAACTCATCGAAATTTAAGTATACTTTCTACATTGTTGTTAGGGATATTAATAGCATACACTAATAGTGATGAAAAAACATAGATATATAAACATGATTTCTAAGCCAAAACGCTACATCATAGTTAACAATTTAATTTGATTCTCACAATTTTATCGTAATTTTACAAATTCTTACAACTATACATTTGGAGATATTAATTAAATATTGTTTTAACTAAATATAAAATAATTTTTCATTTAGTATGACATATTATTTTTTGTTAATCTATTATACATATTTTATTTCAAAAAGCTAACAATAAATGTTAACAATATGTAATGGTATTAAGTACTAATACATCCCTTTTTTTATTTCTCAACCTTTATTTTCCCCTTTTTTTACCCCCTCCCCCTCTTCTTTGTTCTCCTTTCAGTAGGAGAGGGGAAGGACATATCCTTCCTATTTCCTCCTTGTTCATATATTGTACTCCACATATGTAAAGATTTATTTAACGTAGATTATACTTTGATTTTTTTTACTTCCTCAGGATATGGTATCAATTGAACTGCTTCGCGACTACCCCGATTTTATGGAGGGTGAAGCTCGCAAAACGGTGCAACATCTGCTTATCAAGTTCATGAGGGATGTCCCGCCTGGCAAGACGAGAAGAGGGGGAGCCACCAAAACGAACGGCACACAACCACTGGATGATAGTGGACTTCCACCGGGGAACCAGACGGCTGATCCCATTATGACGATCCAGAATCAGGGTAATCAACAATATGTTGTTATGGTTGTTTTGTTTATTGTTTGTTCAAGTATTTCGTTTTTTAATACTTTTTAATATTTTGTCAATAATTGTTTCGTAGAAATATTTCTCTGCCTTCTTGTAAGTAAATCTTTACCCTCGAATAAATAGCACTACTTAACAACAAAGCGCTATAAGGCAGCATAGTTCACTCAGCCTTCAACTGGGTGACACTTGATCTGGTTTGAAATAGTGAATAAAACCATTACATTTCACTTTATTTTCCGATATGGAGGGTCAATAAAGTGAAATACCTTTTTATTCTGAACATATTATTATATATTTTTATGGAAATGCCCCGCTTTTCGACTGTATATACTGTCACGATATTTACTCCCCATTTGACAAATATTTGTTTCCGACTACACAATGTTGAAGGAGATATTTTTTCTTGTTCCATTAAAACTTTAAGCACAAATTGCATATAACATGAAATATCATTGATGCTAGACGGTAGCTATAGAATTCTACAACAATAACAATGCATCACGCCACTAATTAGCCTATAGCTGTCACACCATCCACACCAGAAACTATAATCTTAATGCCTTTATAATATTTTACAATATGAAGACAATATTTGTAGACTTTAGGTTGTTTATATAACAAATACCCTTGATTTCTATAAGATGAAGTTTTCACACACAGTTTTTACTGTTTTTTTTAAAGAAATGAGTGTTAGAAATTGCCATCGATTATTTTTTTAAACTATAAATTTAAAAATCTGGTTTCCCACTATAGAGATTTAATTAATATATCACAATTAGGAAAAGCTAAGTAAAATGATTTAATATATTTTATACATATATATATATTATCATTTATTTTGTAGGTTATTATTTTAATATACTTCGAATAAATATTTTTAGATAAGATATCATAAATTTTAAACAATCTATTATTATTTTTTAATTCAAAAGGGAAAACTTCTGAAAAGTATAAAAAGACTCAGTCAAGATTGAATTTAGTATTTACAACTGACCAGCAGAACAAATTCTCGTCATACAATTTAAATATAGATATTTTTCATAAACATTCATGCATTATATATGAATCTATAATCTATAAATTTAAAAATAATACATAATCATTTAAAAAAATGAAATCTAGAAATTTACATAAAACAATTTCTTTGGACGTTCTTATTATGGAATAACATACAATTAAATATTTGCTTTAATCGTCAACAGAAGTGCAAAGAAGACGAAAAATTTTAAGACTTTTCGTATTTTATCGGACGTTTCTAAATTTGCTTAGTGAAGAAAAGAAAATTAAATTATACATTTTTGTTCGCTTCAACAGCTAGCCAATAAAAATCGAGAATTCAAAATTTTGCTATAAAAAATAATCCTCAAAGAATCAAATATTACTTAGGCAAAATATTTATCGTGATGTATATAATAGACACACACTTTCGACTTGATACATTGAAAAATAAGTTATTGATGCTGAATCACCTTGAAACATATAGATATGTATAGTTTCTACGTTTCAGTAAGTTCGATTGTAGGTCCAGACTAGTTTTAATGGGCCTATGATTTAGCCAAATCATATAGTCCACTAAAAAGCATTTTCTGCTTCTCAAATCGCTCTAAAAATTACAGATATGTAGTAAATCATAATTATCTGTATAAAATTTTCATTTTCATCAAAAGTTCCAATTTTTCGAATTTATTGCTTTTTTGGGTTACATACAATTTTTCAGCAAATTCATGCATTTGTTTTTGGAAAATCGGCCTTTGTGATATACGTATCATTAAAAAAATAAAAAATGAAAAAATCTTTTCTAAATAATTTCACCATATTTTTCGGATACAATGTATACGCGTACCAAATTTTATCTAAATAAGTCCATGTAAAGGATGATTTCTAGGAGGGGGAAGGACCACCACATATAGAAAATGTCAAGGACCGTAAACTGAAGAGCTCATTTTATGTCAGGGAATTTGAATTTGACCGACTAAAATGAACCCTGGTACTACATATCCTTCGGTATATCTTGTCCTCTATTAAAACCTCTGCAGCTCCTCCATTAGGTCCTACAGAACAGTCGAAGAGTGCTGGCTGTTGTGGTGGTCTGAGATCGAGACGCGCCCATGCCAGAGGAGCAGCAGCCCCACCTGAGCCTCCGCCAGCCGCTGAACCAGTCCCTGCCGGTCTGGCGACAACCGGCACCTCTGCCGACTATCAGTCGGGTGACGTCGGTTCAACTCTTCCAGGCGATATACTCGCGGCTACAAATCCTCTAACACAGTCCGCAGCGCAGATCTATAATAATGGTGGGGTAAATATCCAGCGGAAAGAAATCCCGCTCCATATATATATTCTCAATCAGGACACCCCGGCGATGATGCTGATTAAAAGTGCTTGGAACAACTACCTTCTCCGCGGTACCCTACTTCTGGATCCAGTTTATCTAGAGAGATCTACCCCGAAGGTTGCCTTTTACCCGGACGATGAGCGGCTGAAGATGACCTTCAGACAGCTCAAGGGCGACCTTGAGTCGAACAAGAACAGCCCGGAATCCGTGTTCCAGTACACGAACGAGTTGTACAACGCCTGTATGCGTCATTTCAGTATCAAGAAACTGTTCTGGGCCAGCGGTGACCTTTTCGAGCTTCTGGTCGACCAGGTGGGCCGCGTGTTGCCCGATTCGCACCACCCGCTGACCGCAGAGAACCGGCAGGACCGTGTGGACGAGCTGGAGTTCGCGCTTCTCATCCTGGACACGCTCACTTGTGTGCTGGAGGAGACGGAGGCAATGTCGGAGCGGGTGAACACACTGAGTCTGCACAACAATAGGGCCGCCTTTGAGTTGATTCGGGTGATCATCAGCGACACCAGCCTACCCAGGAAGGCCGATGACGACGACCCGCCCAGGTAAATTGATCATAATCAGATTATTAGATAATATGTTATATTCTTAAAATATGTATATTAATATTTTTCTCAAGCTAATTTATTAAAATCAATATCCCGTTTTCTAAATATAATTTTTGATTCGTTGATTTATTTTTCATTTAGTCATAGGAATACATATATAGCAGAAAATGTCAGCAGTCATTAAATTGAATGACTGATTTCATAATTTCAATTATGTTATATATGGCTATAAAAAAGGTACTAGCGAAAATGGAAAATCTAAATGCATAATATATTATTATAAATGCTTTTAAGACTAGAATTTGATAACTGAGTTACCTAATTCTTGTTTTATACCCCCTACCCTTAATTGACTATAGTAAGCAATCTTTAAATTTGGATAGTTTGTGAACTATGCTCTTTACTTATGGATTATTGTATATTGTTGTTATTGACGAATATACTATGATGTTATGGTTTTCAACTAAATTTAGTCACTTTTTTCATAGATAGAAATTTATAATTTTATTATGTGTCTAAATCGTATACGACCGAACAGAACAAAACCCAAGAAAAGCTATCAAAGATTGTTTTACGAGCCAACTAATAACTTATACCAAATAATCTATAGTTAATTATAACAGTTATGCCAATATATTGAATATACGATATATTGAAATCTATAGCAAAATACAACGAGGAATCGTATGGACTTACCCCCACCCCCCAGTGTCCGCTACAGCCAGTTCGAGGAAGACAAACTGATGCAGGGGATCACCAACGCGGGTGTCTCAGTGCTCACAGCACTTCTCAAACATGCTCGGGAGTCGCATGTGCACCTCAGGTATAGGGGCAGTTCATCTGGCCGAGCCTTTTCTTGTACAACAATACGACTTTAGAGTGGCAATGAAAAATAAAGTCAAGATTTCAGAATATATAATTTATTGAAATTGAACAAGAATTGTTCACTTATATTTATTTTCAATAAGTTTCTTTGTAAAATATTTTTTTGAATATGTATACTATTTGTATTTATTTGAATTTATTTATACTTACCACTAACAGTTAATTTACATTGAATAAGATGTTATTTATATTTTTTGAAAATGCTGCAGATAATCATTTTAAAATAGAAAATACTTTGACAAGTCAGACATTGACTAATGAGTATTACACAATGAGATTAACTGAAACAGGGCAAAAGGCAGCAGATTATACCGATGGGACATATTGTATTGTATGTCACATATTCTGCTTCTTGTTTAAATTGACAATCATGGTTGTTAAACATGTAATAAACTCGTAAATTGAACGTTCAACACCTCAATACACGGTGTTCTATCGTATTATAAAGTATATTACAACTCACAGAATAGTTGTATAATACTCTCAATTATTTTTTTATTACTTATATAAACCTCTGTGATACAACTTCAAACACTGTATATAAATATAAATTCATAATTTGCACAAAATGTTTCTATATAAAAACTCCGTGTTCAAAACAGTAAAGTTTAAACAATCCATCCATCTAAAATCAGAGACGAGCTCACCGAAGCTGGCATCATCCACTTCATCGAGACCAACCTGGAAACGAGTCGACTCTTCATCCGCCGATCCCTGACCGAGATCTTCGAGATGATCTCCCCGCGCCACGGCTCCAAGGGGGGGCATCACCATGCCGACAGTCACCAGCTGACTCCCCTGCAGGCCGTCCTACTCTACCGGCACTTCTCCCTGCTCGAGAGCGCCGTCCGGTACAGCTCCACGTTCCTCGCCTTCCTCGCGGACAACTATCACGAGGAGTTCAAGTACTTCGTCCAGCCGCAGATTGTGATGCAGCGGATGGCCGGTGGCGACTTCCCAATCCGCCTGCCAACGCTGCGGCTGATCCACAAGATCACTGGCTCGGTGACCGGGGTCAGTGTCGACTTTCACAGCTTCACCGGTTGCCTGTCTTCGTCGTAGGGGAGTGAACAGGGCCTGTCGGAGTTGTGTTGTTGTGTTTTATATAATAATGAGACGAGTTGTTCTTTTGTTAGTAGACTAATTATTTGCCAAGAATTTACTTTTTTTTCTGTCACATATTATGATAGTTAATCCATGTAGCTTATTTGTAGTTTAAAACTATTATTAGAGCTTTGACTGTCGCTTGAATTATGTTGAAAATAGATTGTTTGACTCATTTATTTTTTAAATTATCGATGGTATAGTATACGCTATGCCTACTGCAATTGTACTATGTACATTTTATTTATCATTTATACATTTTAGGATCTGCACAAATTTATTTTTTAACAAATGGTAAACTTCATTATTTTGAATTATGTAACCATTGAACATGAAAATTGCTCTGCAATTCTACATGTGCGTAACAAATTCTTAAAACGAACAAATATAACGCACGTTAAAATAGCTGTGAAATATGCTCAAATTCTTTAATGAAAATCCTTCAGATATGGATGAATTTATTGTTATAACATATTAATTATTTTTTATTTATATATTGACACTATAAGTAATTTAATTACTTCGGACATATTTATCTTCATTTTTACAAAATATTTTTATGTGAAATCATTTTATGCCATACGATTTTGTATAGTATGTATAAAAATATAGTACTAAAAGAATATATAAATTATCTGTGATTTGTCATATAGTAATATTTCGTTTTTACTGCTCATTACTGAAATTATCGCTCGCAAAATAATTTCTTTAAATGATGAATTTTTAGTTTCTACAAATGTTGACATTGCCATAAATAATTATGAAGTAGGGCCCAAAGAATAATAAAGCCAAAAAGTGGCTGAGCAACAGTTTTATACATAAGCTTTAGCTTTATTTCAAATGTATTTTTGGAAAAAAAACGATATCCTACAAAAATAATTTAATTAAACTTAAAGAATCTTTGATGAACTGTTTAAATCTATTATTTAGGACATTTTGTATTCTTTTAAAATTATTTACTATCAAACTACAAAAAATTTTATTGAGATATGTTTCGGTTTGTCATTTTTTAAATATAAATATGTATATGTTTGATGCCACTACTTGTATTTTATTCAGTAACATGAATGTATTATTGTCTATAAATAAAATTAGAGCGCTTGCTGCAAATTATAAAGGAGAATCTGGATTTTCATGTTAAACACCGTTTTCAGAGATTAAAGTAAGAGTGAGAGAAAGAAAAACTAATTAGATTTAGTGAACTAAAATCAGTCAGCATGAGAAATGGCGGCAAACATACCCGCAAGCAAAATACAAATAAAATCAGAGGGAAAGCGGAAAACCAAGGCAATGCTACATGATAAGTTTAATAAGATCTTCACATTCGAACTGTTAATGGCGGGATTTAAATTTGTGATTAGGAGGGCTTCTATAAACCTGAGTGTGACGGTGTTGTGTGCTCGTGCGATGACCGAGACTGAGAACCTTGACTTACATAAGTGGCAAAATGTTGTGCATTTTTTTTTGTCTTAGGGTTTATAGCTCTTTTATTCAAGTACAAAGTCTTTCTCTCGACCGACAATTTGGTCAAGAGAGAACAGAGTTTGGGTACATAATATAACAATAACAGCGTTTATATAGTCGTACAAACCGGAACAAATACATGTAAAGATCCTATTGGTACAGAGTAAATCAATAAATGCTAAATCGATATCTAAGCAAGTAGAAAGGGATGCAGCGTAACTACCAGAGGTGTTTAGACGGCGCAAGAATATCCCTAGAAGGGCCATCTGCAGGATTTTCAGCTCCCGGTATCCACAGCAACCTGAGCTGTTTCTGATGCACCAGTAGAGATAGGCCGATGATTGCAGGTTGATCAGATGCGTGTGGGCGAATGATTCGTTGAAGGTTGCTCATGGAGTCTGTAATGATAGTATCTCCAGTGGCGGCCGAGCACACTGCATATGCTATAGCAGTAAACTCAGCCGCCATCTGGGACGGAAAGTCATATAAAAAGGTAAATACAAGATCATCATTACGAAGAATCGCTATGGACCACAGTGTTGCGTCCACTATCCATACATTAGTAGTGTCAAGTAAAGGAATTTCTGGCTTACGCCATGGTATAGATACAGGAAGCAGGTGCCGGCACATGCAAGCATGAAAACGATTTACAAGGAATCGCAGACTTCGCAAAACATACGTAAAGTAAGATAAGAAACCTCGCATTCTTTGTTCAGTAATGGAGGCAAAATGATACATTGGTGCATGGATTATCTTATATAAAATATTTATATGGCTTGGTGGCAAGGAAATAATTTTTGTATTTGTATTATAGATGAGACCACAATATCTTAGCTCTTGAGTCGGATCAAGAACTGATTTCTCCTTATTTATTGTGAACCCTCCTGCGGCATCAAAGAGGCCCATTAGCGCCTCTGCATAGGATTCTGCTTCCTATGTAACATTGATTACATTTTTTGCATTGCAAACGGTAGCAAGTGTTTTTCTTATGACAGATTTTGTTATCGCTTACCATGCAGTTTATTGAAAATTCGGCTTCCTTTTCATGGTATCTCTTAGAATAAAAGATTTTCTCCAAATGTGTACTGGCAGGTCCTGGCTTCTGAACACACCTGAATCCGCTTATCCGTGTCATCATCGAAAAAGGTAATTCGAAGTAGAAATGCTGTGTGTTGAGTTTTCTTTCTTCCTTTCTTCGAACCGTATATAGGGTGTCCTCGATAAAATTATTGTAGCTATTGTTTGAGAGCGTGTTTTCCAGCTTTTCAATGTGCTCAGTGACTTCATGCTTAGAGGAGCTTCTCTTGATTATTTTGGTGAATTCATTGCGGACGACACTACGTTTCGTGTATATTGGCAAGGCGGAATCGAAGTGGAAGAAGAGTTTTTCTTTGCAGCCAGGCTATAGTATAAAAACTAAAATGTATGGAGCCTGATGGGAGGATTTGGATTGCGATGTCAAATAAAGCGGAGACATTTCTTACTGTCCGGATGTTCAATTTCGAATTTTATGCACTTGTTTTGTGTGTTAAGAGGATTGAAGATACATACCACTTCCTCTTTATTTGTGCTGAGAATTATAATGTCGTCGACGTAACGCTTGTAGGGACCGATGTTTGTGCTAGTTCCGAGAGTCGAGGTTTCCAGTATATCCATAAAAACGATTGATACTAGGCCCGAAATGCTACTACCCATTGTTAATCCTGAGATTTTTTTAATGGTTTATATTTGTAGGTACGTGTTTTTTTAAACATTTATTTACATGTAGGTGAAGTAGGTTTTCTCTAATATGACGTCGAGGATTAGGTCTATAAGGTCAGGTTTAAAGAAACATTGCAAATCTGGGTATTGAGCCAATTTTTGTCTGAGTGCATTTCGAGCTTCAAGAGGGGAATTGACTTATACAAGGCGACGACATCTAGACTTATAGGGTAATGAATTTTGGATCTGGCCGCGTTTTCCATATTACAAATCGTGTCGATTTGTTTACCAGAATTCTCAATATGAACAGGAAATAACTTCAATATAGGCTTCAGTATGGTGGTGAGAAGAGTAGTATATGAAGAGTTGATTAATTGCCCCCCTCTCTTGATCTTTGACCTTAACACTTGACCTTTGGCTTATTGACCTAATCTTATTATTTAATCATAAATATTGTTTTTAGACTGTTTTTTTAAATTTTGGACAAAAAATTACTTTATTCGTATTTGTCATTTTTGTTTTTAACGTATAACTTTTGATGTTTACAACTTATGACAACCAAACTTAGTATGATGACTCACCAACATAAACCAAATCTTGTATACTACTTTTTTTGTAAGTAGTATAAAGTGTTAATTATTTTTAATATATTTTTTTTAGTGTAATATATATATTTTTACTTTAAAATAAAATTTAATATAACTAAAAGCTATAGCGTCAATTTTTTAAAAAATCGCTGGAAATTTAACGAAGTTATATAGCTTTTAGTGATTTACAGTTGATTAAATCATTTTTTTTATTGTAGAATGAAACTCAAAAGATAGACTCGCAAAATAACTATGAGTCCTGTGCTTATTCAAAAAAAATTAGGTAAAATTTGACAGAATTGTAAACATTTCCTTCAGGGTCAATTTCTTCTGAATGTTTTTCTGTATGTCCTTCAGAACTGTAGTCAGAAGCGTCGACTATTTCTCTTCCTCCTCGTCGTCCACCATCTCCTCCATCGATTATATTGATGTTTCTTCCTCGTCGTCGGATGGTATTGATTCCTCGTCCGTCACTGATTAATTTGAGTTTGATTTCTTGTTCGATATATTGTCTTGATTTATATCCATGCAGTAGGGCAACTTTGGGAATTTCGTTTCGTCCGTATCTGTGCAGAATTAGTTCAAATTGTCTTTTTAGTGTTGTAGGTAATCGATTTATTGAAGAATATATTTCCATAGTAGTAAAAACTCTTTTTCATTAAATAATAGAAGAGTCGACAGTAACAATAAATCCTTGACCGAAGTAAGATCTCATGCAGAAAGTGAGCAGGAATTCGAACAATAGCCTTTTCACAAATAGGACAATTATTCTTCATGATTGAAACTTTAACATACATAAGTTATGTTTATCAACTATCTAGTTGGTTGTATTTAGCGTATATTTTTTGTATCATCTTATCTGATTAGGAGTTATCTATTTTAGATGTTCTCATACAGAGCCTGCTTCGTTCTACAGTGAATTGTCATCACTTATGTGTGTGTTTTCTAATAATTTCGATGGTCTACTACATGGTTAATTTATAATATAATTATGTTATATTTTCTTACATGTTAGGTATGATTTATCTTATTTTTCGGTTTTTAGAATGTTCTTTTGTGATACTATTTGGTTATACAAAACGTACAATTTGAATAATATTAAAAAAATAATATTTTAATATGTCGTTTTGCACAAATAATTTATTATTCTCATAAATAAAATAGTTTTATGAATTTTAGGTGGTCTATTATATGGTATGTTTCGTTCTATATTGTCTTAATTAATTCCAGTTGGTCATATAGGTGAATTTTTAGCAAATTGTCATGAAATGTAATCATTGTATATGTGTTTTCTAATAATTTCTATGGTCTTTAATATGGTTCATTTACACATTTAATTTTTTTAGATGGTCTCTTACACTATCTGTTTCGTTCTATATTGTCTTAATTAATTCCGATTGGTTATAAAAGTGAACTTTCACCAAATTATAAATTCATAAATCAAAGTCCCTTATTTGAATAATTGAAGCCCACATGATTAATGAGATAGAACGCCATTTATTATAATAATTATTTTAAAATTATACAGCAGTAGACAGTAAACATACAAATGTCTGTAATACTAACACATGCATATGCACATCCGCGTATGCTTATACTTGTTGTATTCTGAGATTAACAAAACCTTCAAATATTTTAGTCTTCCGCCCCTCAGGCACTCCGAGGAGGAGTGATAATGCTTTGCCGGGATGAATTGATTGTACCTCTTGTTTCAACTATGGCTCAAGATTCGATAATACACTGCTGCTATGCCACTCATTGTTGGAAACGTAAATATACCCAAATCATTTGACCCATCATTATACCCAATCAATTCCACTCTTCTCCTTCTATCCATTGACTTTGTGAAAAATTAGTAAATTAGTCTAAGTAGAGAATTCATTTCATCCACATCAATACTCAACTCTTACCTCAATGCGTAGCCCTGACATCTCAAGAGTAAAGTTATAAAATAAGTCCAGAGAGAGAGAGAGATTGCAAATACGACCGTTCGTGTCGAGAGGTTGAAGCATAATGAAATTTAGTTTTTATTAGAAGCTTCTCTATTTATACTTGAGGTAAGGGAGATCAATCTGAAAGTGGCAAAAGAAGCTGTAAATCACTAAAATGTCTATAACTTCGTTAAATTTCCACAGATTTTTTAAAAATTGACGCTAGCTAGCTCTTAGCTATTCTGAATGTACGTATACCTATTAAATTTTATTTTACAGTAAAAAATATATATTACATTAAAAAAATGATTATATTAAAAATAATTAAAAATTTATACTACTTACAAACAAAAGTAGTATAAAATATTTGGCTTATGTTGGTGAATCATCCTACCAAGATTGGTTGCCATATGTTGTAAATATCAAAATGTATAGGCTAAAAAACAAAAATGACATCACGATTGACGTGACATTGATTGACATCCTCCTATAATCACAAAATTGAAATCGAATCGGAATAACATCGACAAAGGAAATTAAAAAAATGGAATAACATCGAATCGAAATAACATCGAATCGAAATAACATCGAATCGAAATAAAATCGAATCGAAATAACATCGAATCGAAACAACATCGAACTGGAATAGCATCGAACTGGAATAACATCGAATAAGAATATCACCGAATTTCAATACTGGCGTGAACCAGAACAACATCTAATCGGAACAACATCGAACCATAGGAATAACTTTGTATCTCTGACTCAAATACTCGTTTTAATAATAAAAAATTATAATGTGTAGGCTTATCTAAAATGAAGACTACAATACTAGGCTTTTAAAACAATGTATGTTCCAAATTAATATGATCCATAATGAATTATGCAATTTTTATTCAAATATACATTAAACATAAGAAAATATAAAAAATTCATTACTTCACTTATTTTTGTTCCGTAAAAAAGTGGCAGTGAATATTCGAGAAAAATTAAATGAATAATAAATGTTGGTAAAAAATGTATTTTCTCATATTATATATACAGTACTGTGCAAATTAATTGCAACCCCAGTAAAAAAAAATATATATATATTTAGATTAACATGAGATAATTTATTTTACAAGTAATTTATTTTAAGCACAATTACAGTACCCATTGCTAAGATAGAATATAGTCTAAAAAAGAGTTCCAGTGTACAAGAAAGTTTCAATATCCAGTGTAACCTCCCCTAGCGCGACTGAGTT